>JAZEWT010000021.1:9101263-9188954 GCA_036362905.1 Mordacia mordax
ATATCCTTGCCTTGCGCCCTGTGTCTGCCGGGATAGGCTCCGGCTTTACCGTGACCCTGTATAGGACTAAGCGGTTTCAGACAATGAGATGAGATGAGATAGTCTCAACAGACTGTCGGGTTAAGCACTGGTAGTGAGCACTTATTATAGACTAGCTCTACACATAAGTAGTGGGTGGCCAACACCATGCCCGGCTGCTTTCGCCTCTTAGGGGCGATGTTTACACACCACACCAGGTACTAAATTGAGGGTTAGTCAACTAAGGTTGGCCCAGGACTGGTTCATAAAATCCATCATTGGTGCTGGCTAAGAGTCTAAACTGAACTTGGGTCGCTGGGTGTGTAGCACAGCATGACAACTGCCAAAGCACCACTCCCCAAAGAAAAAAATATCCCCCGTGCAGCCTTAACAGACTGTATGGCAGGGGCTTCCAACCAGTTGATTGCAATCGACAAGTCAATCCCACACTCTTGACCCTCGATTTTTTTTTCATATAAGGACAGTGGGGAAATCTGGGATTCTGTAGTGGTTAGACAAAGATACGTAGACACTCATATAGATGCTCACTCAGAGATACATATATAAACACAGAGATAAGAGACAGCTATATATAGAATTATATAATAACTGCACTTTAATAGTGCTTTTCATCCGAGGGTCACAAAGTGCTGCACATAGGTGTGAAGAGAATAGCATGTCAGCAACAACAACGACATATGAACGGCAAATCAACAAAAATAACGTTTTTGTTTTTTGTTACACATCTGAGCTGTGGAGAGAGCGGCATGTCAACAACAACAATTTCAGAGCAGTTCAATTGAAAGTCAACTAATGGCTATTATTGAGATGCACCGTAATTAGGTGGTGGAGCCTGTCATCGTGGTTCTTAAGTGTAGTGATTTGATGGCATGGTAACTGATAATTGCAGTCTTATGAAAACGACATCATTAGCACATTTCAATACAATGTCAAAAGAGGTAAATATACAAATGCATTTATTGAATTACATCACACATGCAATACTTAAATACATGCTGTAGATGACGCAGTGACGCGGTGTTCTAATAGTGACACACACGTCACACCGAGTGAATGCATCACCGCTCATGGCCCCTGTGTGGCCCTGAGCCACATTCAGACGTCCTCTTATGAAGCTAGCATATCTCGGTTTGGTTCCGGCTTGGCTCAGCAAGTAGTCAGCTGAGAGCCACCCATACCATGGGTGTGCGAGTGGAAAAGTCATAACGTGGATAGTCCAGAGGGTGTGAATGCGTTTAAATGCCCCTGCAAATGAGACTCACATACTCACGTACATATAGTTATATGGAGACAGATATATATACAGAGCCCAATAGAGATGCAGAGTTAAGAAATAGGGGAGGGGGGAATTTTACTGTAGAGGGGGGACCGGCACCACGTGGGGGACGGGCGCGACGGGCGCCACGGGCTGCGGGGACTTTAACTGTAGAGGGGGGACAAAGCCACGTGGAGTGACGTCAGTTAGAACTTTCTAGAAGAGCCACGTGGGGGGACGGAGAGCAGCACGGGCTGCGGGGGGGGGGGACTTTTACGGTAGAAGCGTGACGTCGGTTAGACTCGCTAGAAGGGGCCACGGGGATATATAGGCAGGGGCTTGGAGGGGGCGGGGGGAGTCGACTGGAGGAACGAGAAGGCCGCGCGGGGAGGATGGCTACGTGTGGTCTGCGGGGACAACGACGGGAGATTTAAAGATTCTACGTTTCCAACTTTTGCCCAAGATATGAGGAGTGATTTGGAGGGCCGTCGAGGAGTGTGGCCGGAGGCCGGAGGGAGACTGACGGCGAGCTGCGAGGGAGGGGATGAAGAGGCTGACTCGGTCTCCACTGACCCCCTATTGTCCACCCCGGCCACGCCTTACCCAGCGCTGAGGCCGGAGCCTCGACCCAGGGGCCGGAGTCCCAGCATGCCGCAGCTAGAGAGAGAGAGAAACGGGAATCGCCTAGCCCTGGGTCACGACCAGTGCGCCACAGAGATACATATAGATCCATAGAGATACACGGAGACCCATACAGATACACAGACACAGAGATACACAGACTCAAGTCGAGAGTCTGTATAGTCGTTGTAATTAAAACCGTTGCAGCCGTGGGTTGTAAATGCCAGCTGCTGGAGATAGCATCAAGCACTCATAGGTATTGAGCAGCACTCATAGATATTGGTGCAGCACTCACAGATAGGGTGCACTACTCATAGATAGGGTGCACCACTCACAGATAGTATGCAGCACTCACAGATAGTGTGTAGTACTCACAAATAGTGTGCAACATTCAGATAGTGTACAGCACTCACAGATAGTGTGTAGTACTCACAAATAGTATGCAACACTCACAGATAGTGCACAGCACTCACAGTGTGCAGCACACACAGATAGTGTGTAACACTCACAGACAGTGTGCAGCACTAGCGTGCAGCACTCAGAGGGTGCTGCACTCACAGATAATGTGCAGCACTCACAGACAGTGTGCTGCAAGCACTGGTGGTCAAACTAATAATAGGTGAGTGTTATGCACAGAGTACATTATTTTCAGACATTAATAAATTAGACTATTTAACATAACTTCTTGTCAGTCAGTCGGTATTTCAGATGGAAGGATCGATTGAGCTGTCGAGCTCTTTTTATCAATCTTCCAGGGAGGGGTAACAAAACAACAACATAGAAAGATAAACCACCTGTAAAAAAACAAATTGACAAATACTAAAATATAGAACTAATTATTACACTGGGTTCTCAAGTGAAGTAAGTTTAGAGTCTGGTCTGGTCACCGATAACTCATATCAATGCAAACATTCCAAATGACAATGTTTTCATCTCATGACATGACACAGAGCGTGCAATAAAAATTGGGATGCATTGTTTTTTTTACAATAGGGCGATGAAAGATTGAGTCAACTTGAAACCAAGATATTAACTTTGCCATGTTTGCACAATGAACCAGGTACTCTTTTGAGGCTGAGTCAACCTAACGAGACCCAGGAATGGTTCAGAAAATTCGTCACTGGTGTTGGCTGTGAGCAGAAATTGAACTGGGAATGCTGAATATGTAGCACAGCGTGAAAACGGCCAAACAGGTGAGTGGTATGCATAGCGAAGATTTTTTGGAGGTTTTAGATCTTGTCAGTCAGTATATGTTTAAGCCAGAACCGTTGAGCTGTATAGTTATTTTCAACAGTTCGGTTGTCCAGTGGGGATGGGTAGGCAAGTTACAACAAAGGAAGACACACCAGTAATAAATAAAAACTACTTGGTGATGACTGTTTTAAAAGCCGTTCTTTGCAGACAGCTGTGTTAAGCATTTTTCCTCTCTCCCTCACGACGTTTCACCTCCCATGTTGGAGGAATCCTCAGTCATTCTGATAGTGTGAAATGGGTGTGCTGGTATATATGTGCCAATATTTTAATCGCAGTTCACTGCCTTGCTCACAATTCTTTCGTCCTTTGTTGTGTGTTCTACTCTCCCGGGTCCTACCCGTCCCCTACCTGTGTCCCCCTCGGGTCCTAGGGTCCACTGTTTCCGTGACTGCATGTCAAAGGCATTGCTGATATTTTTTTAATTTAATTTAAACCGAATTTAATCCTACCTAAGTCTACCCAAATTAAAATTTAATTGTATTCCTTCATTCCTTTGTCACAAATGTCAGGCCGTTTACAGGGCTGGATGCTTGGTCGTGTTCAGAGGCTCTGTTAAAAAGTCTTATTTCTATTGGTTGTTGTTAATTTTAATGCTAGCTTCCACGTTTGGATGAGAATAAAACTCAACACATCACACCCACAGCTCACTTGGTCTTAGAATGTGTCAGGATACCTCCCATTTAGGAGGCAAAATGTCACAAAGGTGAGAGGAGGAATGCTCGACACAGCTATCCTGAAAGAACAACTTTGGAAAGCAGTCATCATGCATTTAGCCGTAAAAACCTACATGAGTAAAAAACTACTGGATAACCATAATTATTAAAATATTAAACAACTGAACATATAAAAAAATATTGTAAATAGTACCTATATAGCATTTCCAATAACTGAATATGTCTCATCTCATCTCATAGTCAGAAACCGCTTTGTCCTGTACAGGGTCACGTGAGCCAGAGCCTATCCCGGCAGACACAGGGCGCAAGGCAGGAATATACTCACGATGGGATGCCAGTCCATCACCGGGCACTGCGGGCAATTTAGTCTGCAAACCAAATAACCTATGCAGCAGCATGTTTTTTGGACTGTGGGAGGAAACCGGAGTGCCCGGCGAAAACCCAAGCAGACATGGGGAGAACATGCAAACTCCACACAGAAAGGCACCTGAGCCGAGATTCGAACCCGGGACCTTCTTGCTGTGAGGCGACAGCGCTACCCACTGGGCCACCGTGCCACCCTATTTGAATATATCATATAATACATTTTATAGGCATCTTATCAGTGTGGCTGTCAATTCGAATTTAAACCGAAAATTACAATACAATAAAGGTTGCTTCTAAAAGCTGTTCTTTCGGGATAGCTCAGCACCTGAGGATGTCTCCAATGCGTGAGGTGAAATGTCACGAAGGAGAAAGGGGAAACGATCGACGCAGCTATCCCGAAACAGCAGGTTTTGGAAGTAATCATCATGCATCAAGCCGTGAAACCTACATTACAAACAAGGTTAAGTTACCAAATTCAGAAATTAAACCTCTAATCATCACGCAACACATCGGGGAAAAGCACAGTAAGTAAACAAACAAGTATTAACATTTTTAAAAACTTAAACAGACAGAACATAGCACTTTCATAACATTACACTTTAGCACATTCATATAATTAATGCAGCCATCAAAGCTTATTTCACATCCTTTATATTTGCGAATCTGTTCACTGATTCAGGTCAACAGTTGCAAGTATGGATGTCTTTTGTTGTGTTTAACTTCTAAACACGTGAGCCTGTATTTCTAAAGCTTGGAGGCCACTGCTATAGGGTCTATCAGCGCGAGTGCTGTCAGTGAGTAGAACTTACCTGCTCGAGCTCCGCCACGATACGCTTCACTTGCTCGGCACTGAGGTCATCGTGTGCTAGCACCTGGAGTGCAGCGAGTAGCGCCTGCCCGTAGACGCCGAGGCTCATGGCTGCCTGGCGGTAGAGGTTGGCGGGCGCGCCCATGCCTGACACCTTCATGAGCAGGTATTTTAGGCCGGGCCGCGTGTCAAAGTCGCGCGCCGCACGGTATGAATCGAGGAGCAGGTCGAAGACGAGTGAGAGATTCAGCATGGAGATGTGGCGAAGGAACGGGGCAGATGTCACTACCTGCGCCCACACACACATGCAGAGTTTGTATCGTGTTCATTGTCTTAGCTGGCATGGTGGCACAGTGGTAACACTTAAGCCTCAAAGCATGGAGACCTCGTTACGATTCCCATTTCAGATGGATATCTTTCCATGTGGAGTGTGTGTTCTCTCCATTTCTGCAGAGGTTTTTTAAAAAATCATTGTTAAAAAACACTGTAGGGCCTCATGGCTCGATGCATGATGATTGCTTCGAAAAGGCTGCTCTCTCGGAACAGCCGCGTCGTTCGCTTGGAGACGACGCAGCTGTTCAGCAGCTTTTCGAAGCAATCATCATGCATCGAGCCATGAAAACCTACATCATTACATTAGTAACTTCTACAGGGAGGAGGCACTCGAATTGTCGAAGAATCTCGGTAAACTTCGCAGCAACAAGATGACGATGCTTAGCAATCTCGAGTGCACAAACTACAACACACACTGACCCACATATATATAGGAGCAACAGGCACTACACACATACTACACCTGAGGATGCCTCTAACGTGTGAGGCGAAACGTCGCGAGGAGAGGAGAGGAAGCGAATGACGCGGCTGTCCCGAGAGAGCAGCTTTTCGAAGCAATCATCACTATTTGGCCAGAAATATGTTAATATACCCTATAGATGAAATAGTGTCCGGCAAAAAGTGGCAATGCCTTCCCCCTCCCCTGCCTCTCAGTGGTACCATGCACACCTAATTGGTTCTCCTCCATCTTTAAGAGTGAATGAATGTGTGCATGTTATACATGGAATTGTCATGTAATGGTGAATGGAATTCACAAGCTGTGGGTTTCAATCTACAGACGCGGTCGGTGAAACAAATCACGTCTCTTAAATCAACCTGTCTCTTCAGAAATATAAATGAGAAGTCAGTCGCTTACAGGTGGGAATAATTGTGATTACCAGCATCTCTTATGTCTGGCCAGTGGAATAGATGAGGCTAAAATATACTCTGGAGGAGCCCCAGTTGCTTCCAGTGGAGGCTGTAAGCAAGCAATTGCAGGGTTGCACCTTTAGTTTGTATACTCTGTGCTCTTGGTGTCATGTGCTAATCAGACGAAGAAATATTTATTGAATACTCAGAGAGGTCAATTCAACAAGACCTTTAATCAAGAGAATAGGCTCCAGAAGTGAGAGCTACTTACAACTGCCATTCATTGTATTTCGTCACCGCACCAGGTGTGAAAGTAACTTATATTTCTTAAATGATCATATTACAAACCCTCGTACCACCTGAAGTGTACTGAATGCTTCAGTCGTTTTCTGATCGGTATGTCAATCCAGACAGTACCAGCTTGATTTGACTTCTCCTATGCACTTTATGATCCCCCCCCTCCCCTTAGCGTCGTTCTTTGTGCCGCAGCCAAAACTGACCTGCAGCGGGGCCATGGAGATGGGCAAGTGATCGTGGGAGTCGTCTCGTGGGTGCAACCCTGAACCAAGTGACGCCACCGGCTCATCCAGTAGCAGCAGCTCCAGCAGGTTCTGCAGCAGCACCTGGTGCGACAGCAGCCGCACCACGATGCTCCGGAACGGTATCCTGTGGTCACAGGCAGGCGTACAATGGGCAGGCGTAGCACTAATGGTCTCGGCTTCAAAACTCTCATGGATTGAAAGCCCCTCCTCATGGATATTAACCATGTCAAGGTGGAGGGGTTTGCGTGTTCCAATGAACCCCAGAGCTTTGTCACCTGGAATGTAGTGCTCCTGCTAGGGCATCCAGCTGTAAAATTTTGCTCCAATGGGGGCAACCAGCTAACCCAAACCTACCTGGATATCGGCCATTCCAACAGGCAACAACAACCCAATGTTAGCCATGGCTGGGAATAGAACTCAAGACTCATGGGTTCACAGTACACTGCACTTACCACTAAGCAACTGCTGCACTCGATTGAAAAGCAAATAATCCATATAATACTGTGCGGTTTCCTTAAATTATTGCAATATAGTGAGTGGGGTTGTTTAAGTTCTTCATTGGCATTCAAAGTTAATCTGCGGACATGAGACGAAAATTGTACAGGGACACTGACTTTCGCGGCTTTCTAATAACGGTCTTCTCGCTGGGAAAAGATTGAGTGCCAGGACATAAAATGTAAAGATTCCACTAAAAGTGAGGTTTGGCTAAAGGCCATTAATGTGATCTGATGGAAAACGACTCTTTAACAAAAGAGATCTTATAGGAGAGAAACCTGTGTTGAGTGACGTATTCCCAAATATATACAAAACAACCACCAGTTACTGTTCTGAACCACTCCCATGATAATGGGATAAAAAGACGATGGGAAGATGGGAGATGCGGAAGGAAGGAGATGAAGGGGGGGACACGGAGGGGTTGCGCACATTCTCGAGCCCTTACCCTATTTTTCTGTCCCGATTGAGGCAGCACAGAGCAACACAAACACGCGATAAGTCTCAACAACACAGGACAGCGCAGACACACGACTGTGGAGACATCGCGACCACAGCAGAAGCAATGAGGCTCGTGCGCACGGACAATGGTGCGAGCGATGGAGAGGCATCGCCTTTCTAGACATAGCAGCAACAGTAGTGATAGTTGTAGTTATGGTAAAATATAACGTTAATTCTAGTCTAGAAAATCCACAAATAGCAACAAAATATTTTTTGACAACTGCTATTAATAGTTGCTCTTATTGGATAGCTGTATCGAGTGTTCCTCCTTTCTCCTTTCGCGACATTCCACTTTCCACGTTGGAGACATGATTATGCTTCTGAATAGTTTAGCTGAGTAATGGTGCGTTATGTATCAACTGTATACTGCACCTGTGAGTTGTGATGTTGAAATGGTCGTACATATCAAAATGCTGCTGACTCCACTATTCCCTCTGGAGTTATAATGGCTGATGATACTCCAAATCAAAGTGTTCATGTACATTATAATGTCCTGCATTATTTTATGACCTTCATAATGCCCCGCATTACCGTCCACAAAACCTACCATTGTAAATTGTACATTGTCTTAGAATTAACTTCTCTTACCAATCATAGAACTGTTAACTGTGTCCAGTTCATACTTGAAGTTCTACCTAACAAGGTTGCAAAATATTTGATGGGTTTGTTGTCCATACAAACTTAATCTTAGAAGCTCAAACTACTGTCTACGTCATGTTCTTAGATGCACACCAACTTTAGGGAAACGGATTTTGTGGTGGCTGCCCTTCACTTTTGCAACAATACTGCCATAATCTTGACATTAAAATCACTACAATCGTCGAGCTACATTAGATCCCAAATAACATAAAAATTTAGGCCCAGCTGCGATTGCATAAATTGACTGGTCTTTTTGAAGGGTTTTGTACGTGCTTTCCTTTTATTATGCTAAAAAAAACTTACATTTTCCCATGCCACTGTTGCCCTGTTGCTCTTCTGTATCTAATAGTTAATGTGCTGTGTAATCCCGAGTGCTACCGTTTACTTCATGATTATGGTTGGGGTTTACCCTGACTCATACATATATTGTTGCTGTAATTGTTTGACCTTTGGTTGTATGCGTTATTCATCTCATCTCATTATCTGAAACCGCTTAATCCTATATAGGGTCACGGTGAGCCGGAGCCTATCCCGAAAACACAGGGCGTAAGGCAGGAATACACCCGACGACGGGACATCAGTCCATCGCCGGGCATTGCGGGACAATTTTAGTCTGCGAGCCAATCAACCTATCCAGGAGCATGCTTTTGGACTGTGGGAGGAAACCGGAGCACCCGGCGAAAACCCACGCGGACACGGGGAGAGCATGCAAACTCCACACAGAAAGGCACCCGAGCCGAGAGATTCGAACCCGGGACCTTCTTGCTGTGAGGCGTCAGTGCTAACCACTGGGCCACCGCGCCGCCCTGTATGCGTTATTGTATTAGTCAATTTTTGGATGCTTGTTATGTTGCAGGAACCCCACATCTCGAGCTTGTAAGCTCAGTGGGTACTCTCTGCTGTAATAAATACCAATCGATTTCTAATTTGTTGGACAAAAGGCACAACAGCTGTATAGTTTGAGTGGAAATTTAAAAACAAAAACCCCTTATTTTGTAGCTAATAATAACTACAATTTATAATGTGTGCACTGAGGAACAGGAACAGAGCCTGGCTTTCGGATTGTGAGTATGCATCACTGAATAGGTGGATTTTGAGGAGTTTTGATGGTTGTGGGGGAATCAGTTGGGCAGGGCATTTCAAGTTGTTGGTCCAGCAATGGAGAAGTTGGGTTGTACGTTGTGTGAAGTAGATTCTGCGACAAGCTTCATAGTGTGCAGGATTGTGCTAGGGTGAACGGCCAGAGTATAGCGAGGTGTTGTGGGAGGACTGTATGGACTGCACAGAGTAGTGAAGCAAGCTACTGTGGGAGCCCTGTGTGGACTGAACGTAGTAGTTAAGCGAGCTGTTGTGGGAGCCCTGTGTGCATTAAATTGCGTAGTGCAGCGAGGTATTGTGGGAGGCATGTGTGGATTTAACAGTGTAGTGTAGCGAGGTATTGTGGGAGGCCTCTGTAGATTGCATGGAATAGTATAGCGAGGTATTGTGGGAGGCCTGTGTGGATTGAATGGAGTGGTGTAGCAAGATAATATGCGAGGCCTGCATGAATTGCATGGCGTAGTGCAGCAAGGTGTTATGTGAGGCCTGTATGAATTGCATGGAGTAGTGAAGTGAGTTATTGTGGGAGGCCTAAGTGAATTTGCAGTGGCACAGCATAGTCATGTTGTTTTGTAAGTGATGCAGTGGCGTATGGGGAGCCAGTGTCGTGACTTGGTGCAGTTTGTAGTGGATCGCTCGCGAGCACTGATGTTGCGGATTGCACGTGCCAAGCTGTTCTATAGGCGCTGCAGTTTGATTCACTGTTGTTTAGCGATGCTTGAGAGGATTGTTTTGCAATCCCCTAGGCTGACTTCTCTTGCGTTTATATTTAAATGCAGATATGAGTGACTGAGCTCGTATACAGCATTCATTTACAGTTTCGTTATTATTTTGGAATACAATTTTTATGGTTAATTTGTAATGCGAGTATTCATTAGCAATACTCGCTTAATCCTGTACAGGGTCGCGGGGAGGGGCTGGAGCCTATTCCAGCCGACACAGGGTGCAGGTGGGGAATACTTAGGATATGATGGTAGTAAATCCCACGGTACCTTTTTTAGAATAATTTATTCAGCAGGCCATTTGTAGACTGAGGTCACGTTGACATTCATTTAATGCCCTATAATTAACTAGATGACAGCACTCATTGATATTCATGTAATATGATGTTTGAAAAACGAGCTGGGATTTGTAATGATGTAGGTTTTCATGGCTCGATGCATGATGATTGCTTCGAAAAGCTGTTCTCTCGGGACAGACACATCGATCGCTCTCTCTCCCTTCACCGTGACGTTTTGCCTCACACGTTAGAGGCATCCTCAGGCACTGTGGATGCTTTTAAGGTATGAGGCAAAACATCTCGATGGAAGGAGAGTGAGCGATCGACGCGGCTGTTCCAAGACAGCAGCTTTTCGAAGCAATAATCGAGCTGGGATTTGTTTACAACCCACATTGATCAGCACTGGCAAAATTTTACAAATAACTCCACAACTGAGATGGCATCAACAGACTCTCATCCAGCAGTGGAAATAGCCACTACATAAAAGTACAGTTCAAAAAAAGTTTACATTTAAACATGTTTACGTATAAACTATGCCAGGGACAAATCACAAAGTCTTTGGGCTATTTTTATGAACTTTACAGGTTGTAGAAATGTTTTAAATTCCTTCATTGCTCTCAACAGCCACCTATTCTTTTCAGATAGCCGGGCCAAGTGTTCCTTCTCTCTTCCTCATGACGTTTCACCACCTTGGAGGCACCAACAGGCGTTCGTGTGCATGGGAAGAAATAAACCGTTCCCAGAGAAATTCTGCAAATAATAGAGCCGTGACCAAAGAAGAAGCCCAGTTCCTATCAGAGCGGTGAGATGCAAAACTTAGCTTAACTAACGCATCACCGCCAGGATTGCTGCGTAGTACCGGTACGATCATATATCTGTAAAATTCTTACATGATCTTAATATTTGTACTGGAAGCACAAGTCACAAATACAAAATGGTAAAGTAGTAAAATGACAAGAGTTATAAAAAGTTGACATCATGATGATCGTCAATTCGTTAAAATCAGTATCATTTATTATCCGTTCCCACTTAATCTTGCGGACAGCTCGGGCCTATCCTGGCAGGCACAGGCGGTAAGACAGGGTGTCCGTCAGGCATGGAACCCAGGAACCTTTGGCTGTGAATTGACAGGGCTACTCACTCCACCACCGTGCCGCCCAGTCAGTATCGTACCTCAAAAAAATTACAACGCGGCAGCTCTAGTCACATGACACAGACACGCCATGGAACACCCAAGCAACGGGTAACCCCATTCTGTTAGCAAGGCTTCTGCTGCTGTAGCTACTGCTGCAGCTGCATAACTCCTGCTGCTGTAGCTGCTGTTACTATAGCTGCTGATACTGTAGCAGCCATGGAGCCTCACCGCTTCTGCACGGAGGCTCTAGTGCCAGCGTGCGAGGGCACCTCGATGATGAGAACGCAGGACTGCGCATGCTCCAGCCCCTCCTTGCCGCTGGGCGTCTTGGCCACACACTGGCTCTCCAGCAGGAATACCTGGGGTGGGCGTAGGGTGGCAGAGTGGACATCCACACAATGGCGTGTGTGTGTGTATACCTGCGTTTGTGGGTGTTTAACTTAGCGGGGAGTGGTGGTTCAGTGATTAATGTGCTGGGCTACAAAGCTGGCAGACAGAGTTCGATTCCTGCTTATGACCAACACCAGTTTTGATTTTGTGAACTGGTCCTTTGCCTCCCTTAGGATGACTCAGCCTCAAATTAATACCCAGTGCAGTGTGTAAACATTACCACCAGGAAGACAGAGGCGGCCGGGCTTGGTGCTGGTCACCCACCACCTCATATGTTGTGTCGACCTTCATAGGTGTTTGCTAATGGCACTTGACTCCACAGTCTATTAAAGCTATATGGGGGATCTTTATCTGTGTGTTAAGAAGCCAGCTAACCCAGTTCCATTTCCATTCATGACCAACACTTGTGACAATTATCTGAACCGGTCCTGGCCTCCCTCCGAGGTCGACTTAGTCTCAAATGAGTACCCGGTGCAGTGATAAAAATCGTCATTTGGGAGCCAAAGATGGTCAGGCTAGGTGCTGGTCACTCATCCCCTCGTCATTTACCATGCTTTCATAGGTGCTCATTAACAGCACATGCCCCAACAGCCTGTAGCAGCTATACGGGTCACCTCTGTCTTTGCTTGTACACGTGTGTTTGAGAGGATGGGGCGCCACCTGCTGAGCCATGGCCCGGATCCTCCAGTACTCCGCCTCCACACTGTCCGAATGGTGTGGCGCAGCCACCTTCACCTCGCACGCGTCCCCACTAAAGCTGTCGGAGCCCGACTGGAAGCACGACAGCAGGTCCTGGGGGACAACCAGCAGCATGGTAACCCCACGACGAAGGGCACACAGGGAGTCGGAAACAAACACTGACAGCCCGAGCATAGCCTACACGTGCTGCCCTGGCCAGTGTGTGGCTTGACAAAGGATGCAAAGACATAGCTAACCCGAATAATCTTAACACACTGTAAAGTCAAGTGCTGTTAGTGAGCATCTATGAAGGCCGCAATACTTGGGACTGGTGTGGCCAGCACCACGCAAAGCTGCCTTTGTTTCCCGAGTGATGATGTTTATATGTATACTTATTTAAAACAGAGATAGCTTAGGAGAGATCCAGCACTCATTTAGATGTCTGTACTCATGTGGGCCGTGAGTGAAAATATATGTTGTGTTGCTGGGTTTGTAGCACAGGGCGCGAAGCACTACACCATCACTCCCCACACAATTCGTGCACATAAGTACACGTTTGAAAGGGCACAAAAAGATCGACAAAGGAACAAATAAACAGATTGTGTTCCATACACACCCACAGAGTTTAATATCTCCCTCCAGTGGTTACCACCCAGCTTTAAAATTACTGCTTATTCACTTTTGCAACTCTCGTTTCAACGGAGGCCAAGTGATCACATTCGTGTACCAGTGTGGAGTTAAATATGGCACCGCCAGACTGTGAGGGATGCAGACAGCTTCAATTCAGCAGTGGATTGATCACAGCTGAGAATGATGACTATGAGACCTCGTGAATACATGTTTATTATCTGGGCAGGAAACCTGCTCTGATGTGCAGTGCGCAGCTCTCAGCTCCAGCTGTGAGGGCAATACCTTCACGGGTTGAAGCGTGGCCGCAAACGCATCCTGTAGCGCGGAGCAGGCGAGCTTCCACATCTCGTCCGTGAATACTGGGCCCGCAGACACGAGCAAGTAGCTGCTCCGCCACACACCGGGGGCATGACAGACGGCGGGACACAGAGGGATGCAGAGAACATCTCCATTAGGACGGCAATGGGAAGTTCATTACAAATTGTTTGCATTGGTTCATTGTTACACTTGCTGCATCGCAACAATCCTGTTTCCAGAGCTTGCAAGCTCACTGGGTATTTTATGCTGTAAAAATGAATATCTATCATTGGAGATAACTGCCACTGCTGGTAGCCATGACACGGAGTCGAACTCGGTCTGCCGGGATAGTATAACAGGGCACTAACCACGACGCCAATGTTTCCCGCAGAACAACTGCTGCCACTCGCCACAAAATGTCGGCGATATCATCAGAGCTGCTAAGCCTAGCAGAACCTCACCGGTTTTAACGTTGCGAGTTCGCAGATTTGCCTTAGCGTTAGTGTTTGCCCAACTGGCTTTCTAGAGCGCAAGCCCCACAATCAGCAAGGTCCTCCTGTACACTACAATTCCAAGTGAAATGCCAAAGCCTCAATAGGAGGAGTTAACGGGACAGACTGAGGTGATGTAGATTACACGCAATCTATTTTGCCAACTTGCCGTGCTCACCCCACACACACTCACACAACGTATGTGGGACTAGAGCACTGCTGTCTAAGTGGATGGTTCCACGCACCGTATGCAGGAGCAGCCAACACGAGAGATGGCTTCTGCAGGCTCTGAGATGCAGGCGACGAGCAAACGGAAGAGCTGACGCAGCATTGCGCTTACCGTGCTCTCGAAGCCAATCTCTGCAACAGCAGCAATCACAGCACCCATCACAGAATCAAAGCTATACTATGATTCATTGCATAGGCCCACATTAACATTTGTACAAACTGAAAACATTGCTTCCTACTAACAATTCAGTGCAGTGAACATTGATCAACATTGATCGTTAAACAAGATAACGATGATTGTTAAATCAATGCACCTTATACTTGGTCTTTCCTTGCTCACCAATCCTCACTCACCATTCCCCTACACACCACTACCCTGGTCCCCATCTCTCCCTCTCACCCATTGATACTCACTCTTCCCTGCCCACTATCTCTCAACAGATAAAGGAAAGTTTCACTATGTACATCTTTACAGTTTATATATTTCCCCAACTGGTTGTTCGATATGCATTAGCTTGCACATTTGCTAAACCTGTTTTCAACGAGGTCTTTATATACTTCTATATTCGCCATTCACCCCTCGCATTCATCCATTATGCATACACATCCATACCCACCACCCCCCTGCCAGACCACGCTCCAGCTTCTCTCGAATGGTGAGACAGGCAGGGAGCCTGCAGTACAGCTGTTGTCACGTGCACTGTAACAGTGACTGACTGCTAACTTTGGTGGGGAGTGGGGATGCAGAGTTCATTTGATATTGCAGGGCCGATCCCAACGCCTCACTGGGGGCTGCTGTTTCCCATGCGCGCACCGGTTCCCGCACTCACCCATCTGGGTGAAGTTGTGCACGTGCTCCACGACGAGCTCAGAGCACAGGCCGATGGCGTGCTTGAAGTTGGCAGCCGCCTCCTCCCAGTAGGCGTAGCTGCTGTGCGAGCGCTGCAGCCACAGCGTCATGACGGGCAGCAGCAGGTGCGTCACCGCGTACATACCGAACTTGGGGCCTGACACAGGGAGCAGACAATACGTGGAAGATCACGCTCACAACTACAGCTGAGATGGCGAGTCGATTTATCGACGTGATACATTCAATATTAGTACCCGCGTAATCCAGTAAAGGGTCACGGTGAGCCAGAGCCTATCCGGCAGACACAAGGTGCAATGCAGGGCTATATCCGGGATGAAACTCCAGTCCATCGCAGGTTACCGGAGAGCAATTTAGTCAGCAAGCCAATTAACTTAAAGCCGTATGTATCTGGACTGTGGAAGGAAAACAGGATCTCTGGAGAAAACCCACACAGACATGGGGAGAACACTCCACACAGAAAGGCACCCAATCCAGAATTTATGGCAGGACTTTCTGCAAGAAACTACTTTTACGTGGCAAAATACTCGAACATTGGGCTCAGCCCGATGTGCTGAAAGCCTGGTTGCCTCGCTAGCCACTCACATTTGTGACTGGTGTAAGAAAGACTTAAGAGCTCTATACAAGGGGAAATTGTGACACACGAATATGGTCTAGGTCTCACCATGGGGATGGTCAGCAATACCTGCAATTCGAGAATACCAAACAGATGTCAGTGGGTTCAGGAGGTCAGCGAAATTTGTGTGTGTGTGTGTGTGTGTGTTGCCGGTTTAAACGGCCAGTATGCAGGTTGACACGAGTTGGCTGGTTGCTCCCCAATGATGGGGATATTGGAGCAGAATTTTACGGCTGAATGGCCTTCCTGACGCCAACCCCCTTTAGTTGGAGGGTTTCCGGATCATTTGTCTGGAGCCTCCCCTTAGACCTGTTCACCAAGGGAGAACATACTAGGGGTGCTAGACTCCAGCTGACATAGCTCTGGGGTTCACTGGAACATGCAAACCCCTCCACCACGAAAAGGTTATGGTCCACACCTACACGAGGTTAATCAACAGAGTGATACCTATAGGAGGTTAATGACACGTTGGAGGTTGGTGATAATGGCAGTTATGCCCCTAGGAGAAGGAGGTACCTGGGAGGTGGGCGACAGCTCTCAACAGGTAGAAGAGCAGGCTCAGAGTCGGAGGCTGGTTCTGCCGTGGGCACGCGGACACTGCGGACGCCAGGTGCTCGAGCAGCAGGCTCCACACATACACGAGGCCTGGGCACAGCCACAAGGATTCACGCACGAAACTATAGACAAAGATCGTCTGACAATCTTGTAAGACTGCCAGAACAGGTTGCTGTTAGTGAGCACTAACCAAGGCCAACTTGGCACATGAGGGGGGTGGTGTGCTTAGCATCTGGCCTAGCCACCTTTGTTTCCTCAGTCGTGAAATTTATACAAAGCACTGGGTTCTCCCGAGTGGGATTCACACACAGTAGAGTGTCCCTGCTGTGTAGGAAGCTCTAGTGCTGCAGTCGCCCACTTTTTTAAACACAAGACCATTTTATAGAATCTCATCTCATTGTCAGAAGCTACTTAATCCTGTACAGGGTCGTGGTGAGCCAGAGCCTATCCCGGCAGACACAGGGCGCAAGGCAGGGACATACCCACGATGGGACGCCAGTCCATCACCGGGCACTGAGGGCAAAATAGTTTGCAAGCCAATAAATCTATACAGCAGCATGTTTTTTTGGACTATGGGAGGAAACCAGAGTGCCCGGCGAAAACCCACATGGACACGTGGAGAACATGCAAACTCCCCATAGAAAGGCACCTGAGCTGAGATTCGAACCCGGGACCTTCTTGCTGTGAGGCGACAGTGCTACCCACTGGGCCACCGTGCCGCCTCATTTTATAGAATCTAAAATCTAAAGTTGGGTATAAAAATTCTACTTAATACCCCAAAAAATGTACACTTTATAACACTCACCTATTCCGAGTGCAACAGCTGTGCTTACTTCACACTATCTGTGCTTGCTGCACACTATATCCAGCAGCTTGCATTTGTGACCCACGGCCACGACAATTTTATATATATCCACTTTTTTATATATATCATAGCCTTGCCTACTCTTTCACTTCATTTTTTCAATATTAAGGTCGACTGTACTTGACTCTAGGATTGATCAGTCTATTGTGACCGACTGAATGGAGACCCCTGGTCTAGGAGATCGAGGGGTACAGGAAGGTATGATGGGTGCGACTGTTGCAGCACGTGCGTGATTGCAAGGCGTGTGATAGCGCGCCCGCATGTGGCGATGCGTGCGCGCTACCGGAGCCATCGTCGAACTCTCCGGGTGTCTCGGGCATGTCAGGGCTGTCCTCCGACGTGCCGGTTCCTGTTTCGGCACCGTGCAGCGTGAGACCAGCAAGACGTGCACCGTGGAACATCGGCCGTGATGGCATCTCGTAGATCTTACTCAGCAGCTGACAAAGACAAATATCTCTTCTATAGCCTTAATAGACCATAGGGTCAAGTGCCATTAGTGAGCACTTATGAAGATAGACACAGCACATGAGGTGGGTGACCAGCACCACTCCCAGCCAGCTTTTTCTCCCCAGTGATTTTGTTCACACAACAAGAACCAAATTAGGACCGAGTCTATTTGTGGAAGGCCCTGCACATATTGAAATACCGCTTACTGGATATATGCAGCTCAATGTTCGATCCACTGCACCACCACTCACCGGATTTTGTTTCATGCCGTTAGTGCTAATGTCGTTTCTGTAGGGGTTTATCTGGGTCCGGCCACGGAGTGGTCATGGTCTGACCATGGTATGGTCGTGATCTGGATGAGTGATCTCGGTCAGACAGGATGGCAGGGTTGCACAGTAATAAAAACAATTGTATTTCTAGAGTGCTTTTCACCAGAGGATCACAAAGTGCTGCGCAAAGCTATGACGAGAACGGCACACCAACAATATCGACATAAGAATGGCAAATCAGCAACAACAACCATTTTTTGGGGGTTTTTTTTGTTACAAATCTGAGCTGTGGACAGAACGGCATGTCAACAACATCAGGACACTTCAACTGCAAGTGAAATAGTAGCAATAAATTATAGGACATAAAATAAGTGATTAAAATAATTCTTCAACAAACAAGGAAGAAATAAATGTTCCCAAGCAGGTGCAGGTTAGCAGAAAGCCATCATCCCAGCACGACCACAATTAGCCGCATCAACAGTCCTAGTCAGAGGACTTGAAAGCCTTATGGAAAACGTGAGTCTTGAGATGAAATTTGAAGATGCCCAGGGACTCAGCTGATCGAATCATCAACGGAAGGGCATTCCAGAGTCTGGGAGCAGCACGCGAGAAAGCTCTGTCACCCATCGAATGGAGGTGCGATCTGGGCACATGCAGCAAGCCCGTATTGGAGGATCGAAGCTGTCATGTTGAGGAGAGTGCCTGAAGTAGGCAACGGATGTATGTTGGAGAAGCGCTAGTGAAAGCCTTGTAGGTGAGAAGGAAGATCTTGAATTCAATCCTGTATATAACTGATAACCAGTGGAGAGACATCAGTACTGGGTATATGTATTCGTGGATGGGTGCGCGAGTGAGGACTCTAGCAGCTATATTCCACACACGTTGGAGATGATTGATCAGGTAGACAAGGGAGCCAGGGAGCAGCAAATTGCAGTAATCGATTCATGAGGAGATGAAAATGTGTATTAGCGTCTCATCATCTGCGGGTGACAGGATGTTATGCTGTCTGGCTATATTTCTGAGATGGAAATAGGCTACCTTCGTCATCTTGTTGACGCGTCTCAAAGCGGAGTGAGGAATCAAGAGTCACACCTAGACTCTGGACTGCCTTAGCAACTTTAATAATAACATCTCACAAAAAAATTCTATCCATAATACTCACCTTGGGCATTTGGGTGTTCTCCCCCTGTTCTACATAGGTTTCTTCCACATCCTCGGATTTTCTCCCATGAATAAGTACATTAAAAAATAACAAAAACTCACGAATTACCCAATAACATCAATAAATGTAGTTGGAAAATGTTGGCACCAGGTGGGGCTGTATGTACCTTCTCCCGGCCTCTCTGTTTCTTCGCGCATCCACAACCGTGTTTCGTCCATGACCACGCGCGGAATTTGCGAACGTTACAAACCCTATTACTGGGTTTACCTGAGTGAAACTAGGTTGGGATCGATTTGTGTGTGGGCAGCACCTGTGAGCACTGGCGAAGGTAGTCGAGTGCGGGGAGACACAGGCCGAGGGAAGAGTATCCAGAGGAACCCTGGATGCTCGAGCCCGATTCCTGGCCATCGCCCTGCCCTGCACACCCGGCATACAGTGATTGGACACACAACATTCATTCATTCGTTTTCAATACCCGCTTCACCCTGGAAAGAAAGATGGTTATCATTACAGCAGAAAAAACACTCAGTGAGCTTGCAAGCTCTTTATGGGATTCCTGCGACATAACAAATACATGAGTCGGGGAAATAAATAAATATATGTGCTGATATTTTTACATTGCAAATCAAACAAACAAAAAAAGTTACACGGAGTATTGCACATAATTAACCAAATAAATAAAAACACAGTTAAGCATTGCTATAGGGAAACAAGAAATAAATACATTTTATAGCTAGCATATTGCACATTGAGAGGGAACAAATGCAACATTTGCAACATTTTAAACACGAATCGCTATTTGCAATCTTTTCCAGGCAGATATTCTAATTCAAATTGGGATCTAAGGTTGCTCATTGAAGGTAGTGACGAGCTTCAAGTTCAAGTCACTATTGTTCCAAAAACGTGGGGCAGCTGCTGGAGGTCGTGGTGAGCCAATGCCAGTTCTGGCAGACTGAGGGTGTCAATCAATCCCTGACCATTGCTGACTTCCCAAAACATGAGAATAATTTTATCCATCCTATTGCAATGTTGACTCCCAAACAGGAAATGCATCATTAACCAGGGATTGTGAGTCAAGTAAACTAGCAGAGATAGCATGTCACCACTTTCATGCATTGGTAGTGATCACCCGCCTCTCTAGCTCTCGCTTTCCAGTCTTTGTATCTCTCAATCTCCGATTATTGCGGGATTGGCTATCATTGGCATATGTCCTCTAAATTATAGCCATTATATGATTTTCAGTTGAACTACTCTGGTGTTGTTGTTGACATGCCGTTCTCTCTATTGCTTAGCTTTGTAAAAAAAAAACAAAAAACGTTATTGTTGTTGATTTGCCGTTCTTATGTCATTGTTGCCGAAATACCATTCTCTCCACAGCTCTGTGCAGCGCTTTGTGACCATCGGGTGAAAGCACTCTGGAAGTGCAATTATTATTATTATTAAGTGCCTTGATGAAAGTGACACCAGGACTCGAAATCTTCAACAAGGCATTAGGGGCAAACCTATCCAGCAGGACCTTCCTCAAGACAATTCTGTCCAGCTATAAATTCAATCATAAGCATCAACAGTGAACCCACCCAGGCCTTGCACGAACTTGATGAGGCACAGGATGCAGTCGACAACAGCATTGGCAAACACCTGAACACTGTCAGTGCTCAGGAATGCCTCGAACACGTCGAACACTGGGGCTCGTGACTTCCCTGTATGCACCAAACACCACGGATCAGTCGCTCGCTCGCACACTTGCTCACTCATTTACAGGTGCACAAGTGTTAGCAGCAACATTACTTACGGAGCACTCTGTTATTTACTCAGCAATACATCATGGTATTTCTACTTAGTAGAGGTTCACAAACACAAGCGGAGTCCATGTGCTACGGATAAGTTTGTTGCAAGTATGTATCACATTCTTCTGACGTCTCTTGATGATGGTGTTCTTCTGCTGACATTGCTGCTTCGACTTGGATTTCTTCCCGATGTCCTTGGCAAACTATTGCTCCTGACTCTCTGAAGTTTCAGACGAGTAATCATCGATAAGTGAAAAGTAAAGTTATTATGAAGTATCAATTCCCCGGCGCCGTGCGGACAAAATATGCACTTATGATGGATTAGAACCCCCTTTACCCTCAGTGTGGACATACATTCAAAGATATACAATTATTTATACATATTATTTGCGAACAAATAAAAACTATTCTCGTGTAAAAGTCAAACTTGCATTTACGTGCCTATTACTGCAAAATGGCCTCCCCGAGAGTGAGCTTCAGTGAGCTGCTCTTCAGGGAAGAGTGCGTACTCTCCCAAGCTGACCAGATGCCTTATAAGCAGTGGGAGTAACCACTTCACTACAACACACACAAACTTTCGATCACCAGGCACCAGGAGCTATTTATTCAAGTTAACGAACCGAGGCAGAACAACTTTCAATGGTGGGAGGAAACCGGAGAATTCGGCGAAGATCCACACAGACGAGGAGAACATGCAAACTGTAATGAAGTAGGTTTTCACGGCTCGATGCATGATGATTGCTTCGAAAAGCTGCTCTCTCGGTACAGCCGCGTCGATGGTTCTCTCTCCTCTCCTCGCGACGTTTCGCTTCACACGTTGGAGGCATCCTCAGGCGTAGTGTTCGTGCGTGGCTTCTATTGTCTCTTTATATGTGTGGGCGTGATGCGTGTGTTCTTTGTTGCGTGAGTCCGCCTCTGAGTCACCTTGACACTAATTTCCATATCCTATTCCCACCCCCGGAACTGTGATTTTCCCCTCCCTGCTTTGTCTGTGGCTAGTCCCCTAATTACATCTCATGAAAAGATGCCCCTCACACAATTAGACGATCCCTCTCTGATGTCCTGCATTCCTGACTTCAATAACTGGCCTCCAGGATTGGCTAAGTTTTATAGGCATTTCTTGTTTTCGGTTCATGATGCTTTTAGTTTTCTGAATCTCAATTGCTTCACGAATTAATCTTGGACCTTTATGGCGGATGGCTGCCAGTATTCGCATTTTATCAAAATCGATTTTGTGTTGTTTATCTACACTATGAGCTGCTGTTGCTGATTTATCCGTGTGCTGCAGGCGCACTGCTGCCTCGTGTTCTCTTTTTCTGGTGGCTACCGTTCGTCCCGTCTGTCCGATGAATCATACGCAAATCGAAACCACCAAAATCTAACTGTACGGCTGAGGAATGGCGAGAGCTTAACAAACTCAACAAGAATGAAGACATACTCATTCTGCAAGCGGACAAAGGAAACGCTATAGTCATCGTCAACACAGATGATTACAAGTTGAAGATGCACCAGGAAGTCAACAACACCGCAATATATGAGAAACTCAAACGGGACCAAACCAAGAAAATCGAAATCCGAACAAAGGCCATCATCAAGCAGAATGTTCAGAGTGAAGAGAAAAGAAAAGAATTGAATCCACAAGATAGCAGAATTCCCAGACTATACAGACTACCGAAGATTTATAAAGAGGGGACCCCGTGCCGACCGATAGTAAGTGCAATAGGTTCCCCTAGCTACAAACTCGCCAAATACGTGGCCCCAGAAATACAGCCCACAGTGGAGCACGCAGCCTCATATATCAAGAACTCAAGACACTTCATCGACATGCTGAAACAAATCACACTCAACGAAACAGACCTGCTCGTTAGTTTTGATGTGGTCTCCTTATTTACAAAAATACCCATCCAAGAAACCATCAAGATGATTGAAAAACAGTTTGACCGGAGGTTAGCAGAGCTGGCAAAGGTATCCCTGACAACAACCTATTTCAAGTTCGACGGGGAGTTCTACCAACAAAAAGAGGGTGCAGCAATGGGATCACCAGTCTCACCCGTGGCAGCCAACCTGTACCTAAGCAGTTTTGAGGAAGAAGCCATAAACTCATCTACACTCAAACCCACCCACTGGTATCGATACATTGATGACACAATTGTCATATGGCCACACGGAAGACAGAAGCTAGAGGAATTATTTGGTCACTTAAACTCCATACACCCGAACATCAAGTTCACCATGGAAATAGAAGAAAACGGCCAAATCCCGTTCCTGGATGTACTGGTGAAGAGAAACGCAGAGGGGACGCTCAACCACACTGTATACAGGAAGACAACACATACGGACAGGTATCTACACGCGGAGTCTCACCATCACCCGAAACAGAAATGGGGGATACTGTACACCTTAGCTCACCGGTCAAAAACGATTTCAGACAAACAACATCTAAGAGAGGAGCTACAACATCTACAACAAGCACTAGCGAGCGAGTAATGGATACACGAATACAGAAATCCAACGTGCCATAACAAGAGAACGGAGACAAAACAGCAAGAAAATGAAGAGGAAGATACCAAGATTCGCGCTTTCCTGCCGTATGTGAAAAGCACCACAGACAAAATTAGCAAATACCTAGAAAAATATAATATAAAAACAGTCTTCACAACCCACCAGAAAATACAGGATGTACTCAAATCACCTAAAGACCGACTACCATTACAGACAGAAGGCGTATATCGCATCGCTTGCAGCAACTGTGAGGAAATTTACATCGGACAGACGGGACGAACGGTAGCCACCAGAAAAAGAGAACACGAGGCAGCAGTGCGCCTGCAGCACACGGATAAATCAGCAACAGCAGCGCATAGTGTAGATAAACAACACAAAATCGATTTTGATAAAATACGAATACTGGCAGCCATCCGCCATAAAGGTCCAAGATTAATTCGTGAAGCAATTGAGATTCAGAAGACTAAAAGCATCATGAACCGGAAACAAGAAATGCGTATAAAACTTAGCCAATCCTGGAGGCCAGTTATTGAAGTCAGGAATGCAGGACATCAGAGAGGGATCGTCTAATTGTGTGAGGGGCATCTTTTCATGAGATGTAATTAGGGGACTAGCCACAGACAAAGCAGGGAGGGGGAAATCACAGTTCCGGGGGTGGGAATAGGATATGGAAAATTTGTGTCAAGATGACTCAGAGGCGGACTCACACAACAAAGAACACACGCATCACGCCCACACATATAAAGAGACAATAGAAGCCACGCACGAACACGACGCCTGAGGATGCCTCCAACGTGTGAGGCGAAACATCGCGAGGAGAGGAGAGAGAACCATCGACGCGGCTGCACCGAGAGAGCAGCTTTTCGAAGCAATCAACACTGCAAACTTTACATGGAAAGGTACCCAAGTTGGGAATCGAACCTTCTTGCTCTGAGGTGACGATGCTATGCACCACACCACGCACACGGCTTACCCATGGTGTATTCCCCAATGAGATATTCCTTAGCGTCTGGTCGGCTAGCATGCACAGTGCGCAGGGCCCCGAACAGAGGCCTCCACCCAGACTGGATGCGTGAAGAACAGGCTTCGACCAGCTCCCCGATCGAGGTGATCACCTGTAGGTGCACAGAGAGGGGCGGCGCCATGGCAGGTGAACCAGTGGCATAGGAAGAATACGATTAAGAATAAGGAGGAAACGATTAAGAGTGAGGAGGATACGATTAAGAGTAAGGAGGATACGATTAAGAGTGAGGAGGATACCATTATGCTTTAGATCCCACAGGAACGACCTGCTTAGGCAGATCCATTTCAGGCGCAAAATTATTACCGCTATAAATGGCCAGTATTTGGGTTGACCCAGGTTGGCCGTTTGCACCCCTCCAATGGTGGGGTTATTGGAATTAAACCTTACAGGCAAATGCAGTTCCTGACGCCATTCTCTTTTAGTCTGAGGGTCTTCAGATCGTTAATGTCTGGAACCTCTCGCAAGACCTGTTTACCAAAGCTAGGCCCTAACAAAAGCACTAAACTCCAGACCTGTACACCAAGGGAGACCCTACCAGAAGTGCTAGACTCGACACTTGTTCACTATCCAGACCTTTGCACAAGTGCTAAACTCCAGACCTGTTCACCAAGCAAGACTCTAGTAGGAGTGCTAAGAGTCCAGGTGATACAGCTCTGGGTTCACAGGAACATGTCAAACCCTCCACCATGATAAGCTTACAATTAGTAGGGGGGGGGGGGGTTCAAGAACAAAGACAATCTGAACAGCCGATTCCACTGCCTGCAAAATGCAGATAAAATCGTAGCCACGGGCATATTCTGGGATTTTACTGTCGTTATTGGCTGTGGTCAATTGAACCCTTGCCACTGCGTCATGATTCTGCCACCTCACCTGGTCTTGCACATCTTCATCGCACAGCTCTAGCTGCATGATGTGCTGGAAGGGTCGGAACAGCGCCTCGCCCATGTGGAAGTGGGGCAGCTCGGTGCGGTTCGACAGCACCTCGGTCAGGATGTCATGCAGGAATGACACGGCCTTCTGGGACACGTGACGCTCCTTGTGGCAGGCAGCCTGGGCCAGCGGAGGGACGTGCATGGCACCGGCGATTAGTAGAATCGGCAGTGTTAATATAAATGCTCCTGTAGAGCTCCTTCATAAATCCAGAGAAGGATCTCTGCACTGCAGTTATTTGTCCATACTTCACCACACTGCTCATTGTGTTATGCTATACAGTACATAGATATTGCTCTGCCATGTAGCTCGCCATGCTGCACATCGTGTAGCTCTACAGCTCCTAATACACATTATGCATGATAATACCCCATCTAAGCACTATTCAGGCTCAACCTTGTTTAGCGTTCAACATCTGTTGAGATCGGACACATTGCAGGTGATTGTTAGTAGTGAAAGGAACAATAGTATAGGTCCTGCATTGAGATGTTTGGCCAGTTAATTTGTATAGTAAACTAAATTTAATGGACTTCGTGGACACCAGGGACACGAGGCACATGTGGCAGGGCATGCAGGTCATCACTCACTATAAAACTGCACCACCTGCTTGCAACAACGATACCTCCTCCCGGACTCACTGAATGACTTCTATGCATGGTATGAAGCACTGAACAACATGCCAGCGAGGAAGACTAACCCATGTCCCGGTGGCAAGATACTCTGGCTGTCCACAGCTGACGTCAGTTGTACCCTATCCAGAGTGGACCCATGCAAGGCTGCTGAACCCGACAGCATACCTGGTCGCGTGCTCAGGGATTGTGCATACCACCTAACAGATGCCTTCACTAACATCTTCAACATTTCCCTGAGCCAGACGGTCGTCCCAGCATGCTTCAAGGCTACCACCATCATTCCAGTGCCGAAGAAGTCAACTGTGTCCTACCAAAATGACTATCGCCCTGTGGCATTCACACCAGTGACCATGAAGTGCTTTGAGAGGCTAGTCATGGGCGACATCAAAACCACTTTCTCCCCCTCACTAGGCCTGCTCCAAATTCGCGCATCGCCCTAACTGGTCCACGTAAGACGCTATTTCCTCTGCCCTTCATCTGACCCTGTCCCACCTCTAAAACATTAACAATTATGTAAGAATGCTGTTCATTGACTTCAATTCAGCATTCAACACGATCATCCCTGACAGCTGGTAGTGAAGTTGGACATGCTGGGCCTAAGCACCTCCCTCTGTAACTGGATCTTGAACTTTCTGACTGAGAGGCATCAGAAGGTCCAGATCGGCAACACCACCTCCAGTACCACCACACTGAGCACCGGCGCGCCCCAGGGCTGTGTGCTCAGCCCACTATTGTTCACACTGCTGACGCAAGACTGCTCAACCAACTACATCTCCAACCGCACAATTAAGTTTGCGGACGACACGATAGTGGTGGGCCTCATCAGCAACAATGATAAAACTGCATACAGAGGAGAGATGGAGGGGCTGGCAGTCTGGTGCAAAGACAATAACCTGCCTCTTAAGTTGACAAAACAAAAGAGATGACCACAGACTTCAGGAAGGCCCACACTGCCCACTCACCGCTGGTCATCAACAGCTCCATATTGGAGACAGTCAGAAGTACCAAGTTTCTTGGTGTGAATATTGCTGATTATCTCAGCTGGTCAGTAAACGCTGCATCCCTACCCAAGAAAGCACAACAATGCCTCCACTTTCTCCAACGACTGAGGAAAGCCAGCCTTACTCCATCCATCCTCTCCACATTCTACAGGGAAACCATTCAGAGTGTCCTGATGAGCTGCATCACTGTCTGGTATGGACATGGCAATGCCTCTGACCGTAAGTCCCTGCAACAGATCGTAAAGACAGTGGAGAACATCATTGGGATCCCTCTCACCTCCATCCAGGACATCTATTGCAAGTGCTGCACACAGAAGGCCTCCAAAGTTTGTTGAATGAAGGTCCGTTATATTGAAGTTTAACTACGAATGAGTTATTTGCACGTGGAAGAAAACTAATGTGCCCCACGGCTTAGGTGCCAGTCCAACGTTCGGGAAAACACTTCGCCTTTTCAATGAAACTCAGCAGGCACCAGCAGATTCCTCGACCCCAAGAATCCGACTGCTCGCACACAGCGAAATGGCGAATGGCTCTCACCTCCACGAGGTGGGGCGCCACCACGGCCCACGTGCGGAACAGGTGCAGCAGTGGGCGCCGCGTGTCGCGCACCACTCGCAGCATCGTGTCCCCGAGCCGGAAGAGGTGGAGGGCACTACGGCGGCCCTGTGTTGACTTGGCCACCCCCTCTGCGCAGCACAGCACTGCAGGGCACGCGGAGGCACACATGGAGGAACTCGTTGTGAAACGCACACAAATGCAAGGCTTACAGTGGCCTCCTCGCATGCCAGATTGCGGCCCCCACTGTGTGTAACGCTCTGCCACGCAGACTCAAGAACACTTTACCTCAAGCTCAACCACTTTAGGCATGACCTAAACACACATAACATGTATCGATTGAGGTTTTCATGGCTGATGCTGCCTCCACCGTGAAAGGGGAAACATTGCAAAGCAGAAGGGGGGCAATGCTCAACGCGGTTATCCTGACAGAGGAGATCGAGAGCAAATTTAAAACATCGAGCTGAGAAACCTACATTGATACAGCGCTACTAAAAACCACTTTGTTGAACAATACGTCCATAATTTGTTTTTGTTTCTTCCGCTGTTAAAAGCTGCCTAGAGGTCATCGTGGCCCGTGTGGGCATGTGAGCCGGTACCGGGCATGGCGAGTGCATAGTCTGTGCTCTCCGCCACAGAGTCAAACAGCTGGGCCTGCGATGCACGACGCAGCTGCTGCAAGAATCCGACGAGGGCGGCAAGGTTAAGCTTGTACGTCGCCTCCTCAAATAGCCTGCCAGGCACACAGACAAGCATGGCAGTCCAACACACAGACAAGCACCACCGAGCACCACACAGACAAGCACCACAGAGCACCACACAGACAAGCACCACAGAGCATCACACAGACAGGCACAGCCGTGCACCACAAGGCAGGGGTGGCCTGGTTTGATCCCAGAGTCTTGAACAATCGATCACACGTTAGAGGCATCCTCAGGCGCTTGATGATGCCTCTGACGTGAAGCGAAACGTCGTGATGGGGGGAGTGGGAGCGATCGACGCGGCTGTCCCCAGACAGCAGCTTTTCGAAGTAATCATCATGCTTCGAGCCGTGAAAACCGACATCATTACAATATTAACATTTACAAAAATACAGGGAGAGAGTGGGGAAAAGACGAGATTCTGTATGGTGGTTGCATTTAAAACTGGTAGCCGTGGGTCGCAAACGGAAGCTGTTAAAGATAATGTACAGCACTCACAGATCGTGTGCAACAAGCACAGATGTGCAACACTTGCAGATAAAGTGCAGCAAACACAGGTGCCACATTAAGAATAGGTGAGTTATGCATACATGTTTGGGTTTTTTAAAAGTAGAATATTTAAGGAAAGATCGTGTGTTGCATTTAATTTCTAAGAGTGATCTTGTGTTTTAAATGGTTCGAGACTGCTGGTTTAGGGGCAGCAGAGGTTTGCAATTCGAGTCCCATGGTCACCCTGGTTTATACTGTCAACCATAAACTCTGCGCTGTCTGCATCACAGGGACGCTAAAGGGAGTGATATGGAAAAAAAGGCAAGGCTGCTGTTTACACACTGTATAAAATATTCATGAAAAACTGAGCAAACCCAAACAAATCCAAGAACTCTACCAATCATCCACAAACACACAATGCTTCAGTTTATTCATTAGACTTTCAACTGAAAGTGCAGTTAGCCACCAATGACTGAGGTTTGTAGGGCGTGCAAGCAACTGGTCTGGTCTTTACCATGCCCGGTCACCTTTGTCTCTCCAGCGCTAATATTTACACACTGCACTAAGTATTCATTGCAAGGCATGCAGGCCTTGAAACGGGACAACTAATAGCACTTGCTCAAACAGTCTGAAAAGATTCAATGAGGGACCACGGTCTTTGTGGCATGGGCTTGCAACTCCCTGGCTGCCTCACCGGTCGACCTCAGTGGAGAGGCTGCAGATGACCTTGGCCATGTTGGCCTGTGTGAGGACACCTCCGTTTCCCCCAAAGTCGAAGCTGCCACGGAGTTTCACGGCAACGTCACCAATCAGCTCCTGCACACTCGGGCTCTGATGGGAAATCAGAGCACTGTCAACTTTATTGATCTACCCTGATGTTGTTGTTGCTGGTGTTCGCGTGCTTTATGACACTTGGATGAAAAACATTCTAGACGTGCAAATATTAGTGGTATTAACTACAGCAAGTGCCCCACGGAGAGGGAAGTATAGCATGGGGCCAGTCTAATGTTCAATGTAGTTTGGGGCCAGTCAAGCAAGCAGTAGAACATGGAGCCAGTCTAATATTCAGTCTAGTGCGTAGGACCAAAGGCCCTACACGTCGGTAGCACAATCCTTTCAATGCAGGATATTACCTACGGGACATCTCCCTGCCCATCCACACATCATCGGTTCCCCATGGGTGCACTTGCCTGTGGCCCAGGAAAGGGCCCGGGGAAGCCAGAAGATCCGAGACTGGGCGTGGGGCCGGGCGTGTGTCCTGGGGAACCCGGCTCGTCCAGGAGGCGGCCTGGGCTTGTGGCGGCCAGCTCCTCGGCATCCCGTGATGGGCGCGAAAATCCGCGTGGTGCTGGCGGGCCACCCTCGCTGAAGTGGCAGTGCTCGAGCGTGCTGATGTACTCGCATACGCTGCGGAAGACAAGCGGAAAATGGAAAGGGTGGCACAGTGGTAACATCTGCGCCACACAGAAAGAAGGTCTTGCCCAAGGCAGTTCGATTCCTGCCTCTGGTGCCTTTTTGTGTGAAGGTTGTGTGTTCTCTCCCTGCTCTGCATGGGTTTCCTCCAGGTTTTCAGGATTCCTTCCACAACTAAAAAACATGCGTTAATTAATTGGCAAATAAAATCATAATATATTGCACGGTAGCGCAGTGGCGCTACAGCACTGCCGTTTCACAGCAAAAAGACCCCGGGTTCGATTCCTGGCTCGGGTGCCATTGTGTGCAGAGTTTGTGTGTTCTCCCCATGCCTGCGTGGGTTTTCGCTGGGTACTCCGTTTTCCTCCCACCGTCTATAGACACACTCCTGCCTGGGTTAATTAGCCTGCTGAGTAAATTGCCACAAAAAGTGTTCCCTGCGATCTACTGGCGCCACATCCTGGGTATTTCCATACCTTGTGCCCTCTGTGTGCCGAGACACGCAGTGTCTGGTAAATGTTCGTGTTGGCTAAATACATGGCTGTCTTCCGCTCGCTGCTCTGTGGTTTACTCACACCTCTATAATGATGTAGGTCGCCCTGGATAAGGGCATCTGTTAAACAATAATTAATAATAATATGAAGCCGTGTCTGTCAGGTTGGCGCTGACTGACCATGTGGTTGACTCCCCCCGCCCCCCTACTGTTTCCTTGCACCTCCACATTGGTCACTCGTGGAATTTGCGTGCGTTATAAATAGTATGATTATTATTCATTAAGGGCAGCGCAGTGGCCCAGTGGGTAGCGCTGTCGCCTCACAGCAAGAAAATCCCGGGTTCGAATCTTGGCTCAGGTGCCTTTCTGTGTGGAGTTTGCATGCTCTCCCCGTGTCCGTGTGGGGTTTTCGCCGGGCACTCCGGTTTCCTCCAGCAATCCAAAAAACCTGCTGCTGCATAGGTTAATTGGCTTGCAGACCAAATTGCCCACAGTGCCCGTTGATGGACTGGCGTCCCATCGTGGGTATATCCCTGCCTTGAGCCCTGTGTCTGGTGGGATAGGCTCCAGCTCACCGCGACCCTGTACAGGAATAAGTGGTTTCTGGCAATGAGATGAGATTATTCATTAATACATGGACGAGGATAAAGGGTGGGGAGAAAAGTGGGGGAAGAGCCTAAAGGGTCCCCAATAACAACTAAAGCAGGGTCACAATGACGAAGGGACCAATGTGCTTATTGTTTAACACGGTTAATGTTCTTGTTGCCAGTTTATACAACCGGTGTACAAGTTTACCTGAGTTGGCCAGTTACTCCCCATTGCAGCAAAGTTTTACAGCCAGATGCCCTTCCTGATGCAAACCTCCGTTAGTTTGAGGATCTTTGGATTGTGATTTGTCTGGAACCTTCCCCAAGATCTGGTCACTACACAGACCCTAACAGGAATTCGAGACTCCAGACCCATTCACAAAGGGAGACCCTAGCACGAATACTAGATTTCAGACGCATTCCCCAAGGGAGACCCTAGCAGGAGTACCGAACTCAAGGGTTCATTGATCATGCAAACCCTTTCACCACAATAACGTTGCAGTCCATGGGGGGAACAAAATTTTTCATGTCGTGCAGCTCAGGGTGGACACCGCAGATGTGCAATTGGAAGGGGAGATTGGGCCAGGTATAGCAGCCATGGGAAGGGACGTAAGCACTGACCGGAACACGTGGTGCCAGCACTCTGGCGCGTGGCTGCCCATCTCCAACCCCACATCAAGTATGGCCTCCATGCAGAGTGCATGGGCCGCGTGCAGCCGCACACCGGCCGGGCGGCCCATCTGCTCCAGCTTCTGCTCCACCTTCTGTCTCACTGCATACACACACACAAAGATCGCCCATATAGTCTTAACAGACTGCAGGGTTATGTGCCTTTCGCGAGTACCCATAAAGGCAAGCACAACAATAAAGTGTGACTGGCCAGCAACAGCTAATTCAGTTTTTATTTAAGTTAGTAGGAACTGTTGAACGCTTTTTAACACATGTCCAGCGATGAGGGGTAAGCAAGTTACAGCTCAGGGCACCGTGAGAAATTTAGTCAGGACAATTACCCTAAGCAGCATGGCTTTGGACTGTAGGAGAAAAGTAGAATAACCAGCAAAAACCCACGCAGACATGCGTAGAACAAGCAAATGCCACACAAAAAGGATCCCAAGCTGGGAATCGAACACAGGCATCTACCTGCTGTGAGGCAGCAGCGCTACTCACTGCGCCACCGTGTAACCATGCCCGACCGTATTTTATCTCCCCAGTAATGATGCTTACACACAGCCCTTGTTGTCATTTAACGCCGAGTCGACCTAAGGGAACCCAGGGCCAGTTCAGATTTTTCCGACTGGTGTTGGCTGTGAGTGGGAATTGAATTCAGGTCGCTGGGGTCGTAGAGAAGTTAACCACAGTGGTAAGCACAGCCAACCAGGTTAGCACAGCTAACCACTGCAAGCGCTTCCAACTGCATGATTACACACAAGCGCACACGCACACTAGACAAAAGAACGTCTCTCTGTGTTCGGGGACATGCCCACTGGTACTCAGCCATTTCCACGGACTGATGACTGGATTCAAACCCAGGTGACGCGTGGGTGGTGTCAGTGGTGTGTGGGTGTTGCATGGGTGAAAGGTGTGTGGCAGTGGGTGGTGCATCGGTGGTGCGTGGGAGGTAGTGGATGATGTTTGGTTGGCGGGTGATGCATCGGTGGTGCGTAGGTGGTGTGTGGGTGGTGGCTGAGTGGTGGTGGTGGTGGTGGTGCATGGGTGGTGCTTAGGTGGTGGTGGGTAGTGCGTCAGTGGGTTGTGGTGGGTGGCGGGTGATGTGCGTGTGGTGCGTAGGTAGTGGTGGGTGGGTGAGTAAGTGTCACCGTGGGAGATGGAGTCGGATGGCTCCGGGATCTCGCGCTCATCCCGTTCGCTGAGCACGCACGACGCGTCCGCCATCTGGGCCAATGCTGAGGCACAGTTCGCTGCAACTCCTATGGGACACACACAAAAATATAGATCCCCCATCTAGCCTTAACAGACTGTAGGGATAAGTAATTATTTACCATAACGACTGTTACCGAGCATCTATGAAGGCCAGTAAGGCACATGAGGGGGTGGGTGGCCAGCTCTACAGCCGACCGCCTTTGTCTCCCTCGTGGTGATCCTTACACATTGCATCAGGTACTCATATCAGGCTGAATCAACCTATGATAGGCCCATGTTTGGTTCGGAAAATCGTCACTGGCTCTGGCCGTGAGCAGGAATCGAATACGGTCACAGAGTTCACAGTGCATTGCCATAACCACTGCACTACAGACATTCATACAAATAAAAACACGAATATACACTCACAGATAAATATACAAACAAAACATATAGGCATCCACTCTGTATCGTGTAGGTGTATGTGCCTCAACATTTTTTACAAGGCAGTGAAAAGAGTGTCATGGCAAAGGTCTGTCTCTCCACCTGTTCATCGGTCAACACATGCCTCTGTCTGTCTCCGTTTCTTTATCTGTATGGCCATCTAGCCTTGTATAAGTGTCTTATTTAGTGAGTTACTTACATGTAACGTAAGCGTGTAAGATTAAAAACAAATATACAGCCAAACAATTACATTTTCTGTGTTCGTCCATCATGAATCAGTTTATCTGTCTTTCTAGGAATCAGTCTGCTGTGCAGTGATGTAGGTTTTCATGATTCAATATACGATAATTGCTCTAAAGAGCTGTTCTTTCAGGATAGGCGTGTAGAGCGTTCCTTATCTCTACTTCGTGGTGTTTTGCATCCCAGACTATAGGCATCGTCGGCCTACTGCAACCTCCACCAATTTTGGAAACAATAACGATGATGATGATGGCGATAGTTTCTCCTGTTGCTGTCATCTTTAGGTGCCCGTCAGTCAGTCTATTAGTCTGCCTTAATTTCTCTATTTTAAGTCTGTCGATTAGTCTGTTTGTGAGTTTGCCTATTCATGAATTTGTCTATTAGTCTGTCTATTCGTCAATCTATCATCCTGTGTTTTTCTCAGCCAGTGGGCCCACGTGTCAGATCTTCAGTCTATCTGTGTCAGTCTCCCTCAACGCCTATGAGTTATCTGTGAGTATGTCTATAAGTCTACAAGTCCATGTATCACATCCCTCACTGCTGCCATCTGAGCCACACTGTCTAAGTAACAAACTACGAGTCGGCCTGTATAACTTGTACGCAGAGACACATTGGTCTACGACGCATGTCAGTGCCTGTGAGCGCGCAAGTCTGTGGAATACAAAAGTCTCTCACCGAGCTGGCAGCTGAGCCGTGCGGCTTTGCGCAGGCCGTCCAGACTCAGGCACACAGCCTCGCGCTCACGCTGCCGCTGCTCACGGGCGCCATCGCCGCCCAGCAGTGCCGCCAGCCCCCGTGTCCCACCCCTGCTCCACGCGCCGAGCGGTGCTGAAAGGATGTCGATCAGGTTGCGCCAGCAACCCACCAGGATGGTGCGCGCAAAGCTCACGCCTGTGGAGGTGGTGAGGTGGACAAGAGCAGGAGAGATGTGTGTGTGTGACTTGCGGGTTTCTAAAAACGGTATGTATTTAACACGTGAGTTTACACAGCCAAGATTATAATTGTATTTCAATGTTGAATTTAGTGGTGAGAATTGTTCTTCTATTTTCTGCTGAAGTGAAAGATTGATAAACATATAAAATATTTACATATGTGACAATGTAATTTTGTTGGCTATGCGGGCTGGTGGATGGTCTTAGGAGAGAAGTTTGGAACCAGTTACCGACAGATGTTTGAGATCTGTCCTCGAGTGTGAGTGAGTTTTGCAATAGTTTTACAACAGTATTGTTATATAGTGCTTGGTATGTGTGCTCAACACACATATGATGAAGCGGATTAATAAGAGTGCATTACAACATATGTAGATTTGTGTGTGCATATTTTCAATGTTTGTACATTGTTTAATCATTCATCTTAGTGGCTATGACATGAAGCAGAAACAGACATCAACAAGACAAGAGAAGTAAATCTGGAAAATGCACAAAACTTTGAGACGTGGGTCCACTGGGATTTTCAATGAGACAAAAAAAGCATGACTGCCCAGAGGTAGAAAAAATTTAAGTGTGCTTTGCTGAGGCATGTCGTTAAAAAAGATCATCAACAGGGGCTGAAAGCATTAATGGAGTAACAGCCAAAGGTGGGAAGATGCCTGAAAGGATATCCACCAGTGAGATGGAGTGATGGAGTTAGCGCATGCAGAGGTGCTAGATAGATTGTTGCACCATGAGACTGTCTGCGTGAATCACATGAGTGTACTTCGCAGTTCGTGTGTTGCGTTCAATGCTGTTACATCATTACCAGCAGCAATGGAGTCGTTCTGAGCTTCTGCGTAGCGGTTGCAGGCCAAGGGAGAGTGACCTGACACCTCGAACACCATCTGTCCTCCTATCAAGTTGCTCCCAAGTCCATCCAGATCTGCATTCAACAGCAACACTCATCAAGGTCATGCTGGCCGGTCACAGATTCACATTATTTGCTTACAGTGGGTGATGGGTGATCGGAAGGTTCAAGATTAAAAGTCATGCCAGCCTCAGCACGCAGCTGCAAAGTTGTAAGAGCCGTTTGATTTTAAATGGTTAGGTTTTTTGAGGCTGTGTTGGGTTGCACTGCAAATTGTCCAACAATGTGTGATGTTTCACTCCACATACTGGAAGCTTCTTGACGGGGAACTGAAGAAGCTCCAAGATATAGAGCATTTTTTTTATTAATATACATTTACCTCACTAGAAAGGTTGTCCGAGATATTATATTGGAAACACAGGGAAACAAGCTAAATAACACTTGGTGCTACCAAAAATCAAATCATTAACTGTACGGCTTAATTTATTATAATTTATATAGCACTATTCACCCAGAGGCCCCAAAGTATGTGCAGGAAGGTGCAGGAATGTAACCAAGTAAACAGCTGGCATTAACCTGCCAGACACTGTTTCCCTGTGTATTATGATGGTGTCTGCAAATTAATTAGTGTTTTATGATGTGAGAGGAAACCTGAGAACCTACAGGAAACCCACGTATAACAGGGGGAGAACACACAAATTCTACACATTATGATCCCAGAGGTGGGAATTCAAAAGCCATGGGCAGGACTTTCTTTCTGTGAGGTGCATATGCTACCACTGCATAGAGATACACCCTGCCGCCCAGGGTTATAGGTTTGTTGGATCTTGATTGGGAGAGCATTATGCAGCCACTGGGGTTTGTACAGTGCACCGGTACAGGCTTCTTGTCTGTGGCAGCCGCCGCACCAGTGAGCATAGTGATGAGGGCGGAGGCGTTCTCCTGAGTGCTGCCCCGGTAGCCCGCCTCGCCCAGCAGGTTCCTCTGCCGCACCTGGTTGTAAACCTCCTCCAGCCACGTGTTGGACAGCACCAGCAAGATACCACTGCACTGCAGCTGTTGGGCAAACTCCCTCTGCACGGGGATCACGCGCGAATGAATGGCTCACAAAGCGAGGAGGTGGGTGGGGGAATAACTGGTTGTGTGCATAGGTGACTGGATAAGTAGGTGAGTAGGTAGGTATATAGGTGGGTAGGGACGTTACTTATGTGGGTGGGAGAGTAGACAGATGAGCAAGCAGTCTTCTTCCTGCATATGACAATATTTCCAGGCGCTAAATGTTAATGATGATTGCTTCGAAAAGCTGCTCTCTCGGGACAGCTGCGTCAATCGCTCACTCTTCCCCCATCGTGACATTTCGTCTCACATGTCAGAGGCATCCTCAGGCGCTTTGCCTCTGACGCGTGAGGCGAAACGTCGCGATGGTGGGAGAGGGAGTGATCGACACAGCTGTCTCGAGAGAGCAGCTTTTCGAAGCAATCACCATGCATCGAGCCGTGAAAACCTACTTCATTACGCTAAATGTTAATGTCGAGGTCTGCTAGCCCTGAAAGATGCTTCAGGGAGAGTTCGTGCAGTTCCACTATTCCTCTACTGACGAAGCGTGGACCGCAGTGATTTACGTTTTACAATATGGTCCTTCATTTGAGTTGCATGGCCATAGCTGCACTATGCCTTGTCTTTAATTTTTCATTCAAGCAAATGTAAAAAGGTAATTAGCTAAATCATTAGTTACATTAGGGTAATGTAAATATCGTTAGACAATAGGAGTGGAACATTCTAAATCGTGTAGGAGTCAGATGTAAGGTTAATAAGAATATAAATCTGCTTAGAAATATTCGTAAATAACAAAAATACTTGTCTAATGGACGGAGGTAATAATTGCATCTCAGTATTGTTGTCAGACAGCTGAACTGATAATTGATCTTAAGAGCTGCTCTCTTTGGAGCGCCATATCGAGCGTTCCGCTTTCTAAGATATTGGCGAACTATGAGGAAGGAGACAGGAGGACTGCTCGACATGGCTATCGCGAGAGAGCAGCCCTTAAGGGCAAACCTCAGCCATTGATATGTAAAAACCTGCATCAGTAGAGTGCTCAACTCGTGAGACATCACGAAATCAAGCCCTCGTTATGGATCAGCCGGAGCTTATCATCTTTCAGAACCTATCCTAAATGAGCCCAGTCCGCCAGCTCCTGTTGAAAATTCTCCAGCGTGTGAGCTACCGGCATTCCCCATGGCTTAAGGGAGGGGGGAGTGTACCTGGGAGATGGAGGAGCGTGCGCACCGTCCGCGATAGTACTCCGCATGGATCAGCTTGAGGTTGAGCAGCAGCGTGAGCAGGGACAGCGAGTAGAGGCTGTCGCCATTCAGGAGAAGCAGGTGGTTAGGTGCCAAGCGGCCTGTTCGGCTCCGTGACGATGCCAGCATCCCTGGGCCAGGAAAACCGTGAGAAACACCGATGGCAGTGGTCACACACTGTAAGTTGTGATGACAGCGTAGTGTGATTTATTCGTAATTTTCTCATCAACTTTTCTGATTGCAATTGATTATTCATAGTAATTCATATGAGGGCAGCATGGTGGTGTAGTGAGTAGTGCTACTGCCTCACAGCAAGAAGGACCTAGGTTCGATTTCCCGCTCGCTACCTTTTTGTGTGGAGTTTATATGTTCTCCCAGGGTTAAATGTGGGGTTTTGCCGTGTGCTCCGGTTTCCTCGCAAAGTCTAAAGATATGCTACCCAGGTTAATTGGCCTGACTAAAGTTCCCCTAATGCCCTCCGATGGACTGACATCTTATTCTGGGTATAGCCCTGCCTTATGACCTGTATTCACCAAGACAGGCTCTGTTAACCCTGCAACCCTGTACAGGATTAAGCGGGTACAGATAACGATAATTCATTGCCCAAATAACCTAAAATGCACCTAATGCCATATAGCCTCGGAATATAAGCAGATTGAGCCCATATAGTCTTCAGATGGGTGACCACCATGAAAGAAAACGTATTCTGTTGTGAGCAAGAGGGCAGTCTAATACATTATTGTTCTACACTTTCTCCTTCACCAACCATTGTAGTGACATATGGTGAAATAATTATCACTACAAAAATATTACAGAGAAACTTAAGAGAACCATATTGCCATCATGACCATAGGTAACTTCTTAGATGCACTGGGTAAAAATATACCAATATCACCTAGAATTGGGGTTCTGGGTTTCCCAGACTTCTTCTTGAGGCAGTGTCCTGGAAGTGCTCATCTTACCAGGCCATAAAACATTCTGGATTGCCAGTTGCATAATAAGACACAACCCAACACAATGCATTTATACGTAGTTTTCCTGTCATCCATTCTTGTGAGATATTCCTATTCCGATAAAATGTCGGGATTTTTTTCATACCTCAGGAGGCGGAACCCTATCTACAATGGGGAAAACCTCCAGAACAACGTATTTTGGCAAATTATACGGTGCTGCAAACATGGCCCATAAATCTAAATCTGACAACTCCACCACTAAAACAATTACATTCACTGCTTCTTCTCTCCAACATTGCACTGTGCCCAAGTAGTGAGCGTGCCCACCAGTGGTAAAGTTTGATGCCAGCGCCTGCAGCTGCTGGTCGATGTCCTCTGCACTGGCGGCCTGTAGCATGCGCGGCAACACAGAAGCGAGCGCTTGCACGAAGAGACGCGCGTTCTCGCACTCTGCCTCCATGTCGCGCAGCAGCTTCTGCGACAGCCGCCCGTGGTGTGTGTGGTGAGCAATGCCGCTGCCAGCACCACCACTGCCTCCTCCTCCTAACCCTCCTCCCGCGCCGCTGCCACCGCCACCGCCGCCGGTCACCGTGCACGAGCCGGCAGACCCTGCGGTGCCATCATCGTCGGCGAGAGAGATGTTCTCAGAGGAGCCGAGCTCGGAGAGGTCGGAGCGCGCGGAGTCACGCTCCACCAGCATGGAGTAGCGGTCACACGAGTCGAGCTCGGCACGGCACAGGTCATGGTCGTCGTGGCCGCAGGATCCCACGCCGCCCGAGATGGAGGCCGGCACACAGCGCAGGCGTGAGCTCACTGACAGCAGGTTGCTGATCACCTGCAAGGTTACAAGAGCAGCCAGATGTATATGTGCACAGTGTATTTTTATGTATTTCTGTTCGGTCTACCCAGGTGGCATTGTGGTTACAGTGAGCCCCTAGGTCTGTGCTCGACAACCGTGATTAAAATAATAATCAAATCACGAATGCTCTGTGAGGTCATTATCCTAAAAAGTGCTACATTTTACGTTGCTCTCATTGTTGTTTAAGTGTTAAATTCTAACTAGTGGTTGAATGTCTGTAACAATTTGGAACAAATTGTATCACCGCTCTTAAGTCATTGGTAGAAATTCCATATTCTTATGGTAATGACGAGTGTATCCACAGCATCAACACTGCTGAAAAGTTGGCTATGTGGGTCAGGGATATAATGCCGTGTAAAATCACTTAGACCGTTGGCTCAAATCGAAGTTCCAACTCTCTGTGAATTAACTAGCTTTTCAAGAATAGTTAGGTGACAGGGTGAACCCGGTCTCAAATGCAGCACAAAAACTGTCACGTTAAAATTGCCTTTCAATTCAGCTGAGAATGAAAGAAGGTTGTTTAATTGACGTATGGTCATGAAAAAAAACACCTGAAGTGATGGTGATTTCCGAGATAAGAAAAGCTACAATATTTACTTCAAAAGCAGTTCTTTTATACTAATTTTCCCGGATCATTCTCCGAAACAAGGTAGTGCACTGCTCACTGCGAGAGTTGTATAGAAATATTATCACTTTAAGGCAGTCCAATGTGAACAGAATTCTAAGAGAATTTTTTTAAAATATTTTTTTAAGTTTAATATGTATGTGCTATTAGCATAACGTCATATGAGAAGAGCATGCATTTTATGAATGCGCACAAAGATTATTAACACTACACAACGTTGAGTAAAGAAGATGAGATATAACCCTAACCCTCTGACAGCCAAGAAAACATTCAGTGAGCCCCAGTTAATTTCAATAGAGATTGAACATAGGCACATTCAAATGGGAATCACTGGTAAATTCCCAAGCTTGCCACTAGATGGCACGCTAACCCTGTAAACAATCAATTGCAGGGTGAATTGACATCAATCTCCCACAAAATAAATGCTGGTCAATGCAAGAATTTCCCAAGGTAGGACTGAGATGTGAATATGAATCCTGCAGGATTCAGTCAGAATTTATCATTACCACTACCCCCAACACAACCAATGTCATCACAACAGATACAAACAACGTTGCTACTACCGCTAATGCCAATGCCATTACTATCACTGACAAAAACAGAGATCCCCCAGCATAACTTTAACAGTCTCTAGGGACAAATGCTGTTAATGAGGACCTATGGGCACGGCACACAAGGGGATGGGTAACTAGCATCACAGCCAGCCATCTCTTCTCTCTCTGGTGGTGATGATTACTCATCGCACCAGGTACTCACTTGAGGCCGAGTCAATTTAGCGGTGGCGCAATACCGTTTCATATATTCATCATCAGTGTTTGCCGTAAGCAGGAATCAAACTCGTGTCGCTGGATTCATAGTGCTGCATGCTAACTGCAACACTAATAATAATAATTGCATTTATAGAACGCTTGTCACCCGAGGGTCACAGAGCACTGCACAGAGCTGCGGAGAGAATGGCATGTAAACAACGACATAAGAATGGAAAATCAGCAACAATAACTATTTTGGGTTTTTTTTTTACAAAACCGAGCTGTGGAGAAAACGGCATGTCAAAAACAACATCAGGACAGTTCAACTCAAAGTCAAATAGTAGCAATAAATAATAGGACAAAAGGTAAGTGGAGAAAAACATAATTGTTCAACAAACAAGGAAGGAATGTTCTTGAGCAGGCACAGGTCGGCAAAAAGACATCGTCCCAGCAAGACAACATTGAGCCACATCAACAATCCTAGCCAGAGGGCTTGAAAGCCTTACGGAACAAGTGAGTCTTGAGACGAGATTTGAAGATGCCTAGGGATTAAGCTAATCGAATCTCAAATGGAAGGGCATTTTAGAGTCTGGGAGCAGCGTGCGAAAAGGCTCTGTCACCCATCGAATGAAGGTGCAATCTGGGCACATGCAGCAAGCCTGTATTGGAGGATCGAAGTTGTCATGTTGAGGAGGGTCCCTGAAATAAGTCACGGATGTATGTTGGAGCACCGCCAGTGAAAGCCTTGCAGGTGAGGAGAATCTTGAATTCAATACTGTATTTAACCGGTAGCCAGTGAAGAGACATCAGCACTGGGGATATGTGATTATGGATTGGAGTGCGAGTGAGGACTCTAGCAGCTGTATTCTGCACAAGTTGGAGACGACTGATCAGATATGCAGGGGTGCCAGGGAGCAGTGCATTACAGGAATCGATTCGTGAGGAGATGAAGACGTGTATTAGCTTCTCAGCGTCAGCAGGTGACAGGATGTTGCGCAGTCTGGCTATATTTCTGAGACGGAAATCGGCCACTTTCGCACCTTGTTGATGTGTGTCTCGAAACTGAGTGAGGAATCAAGAGTTCCCCCTAGACTCCGAATTGCCTTAGCAACTTCAATGATCTGGTCGTCAAGCATCAATTAGATTAGTTCAGCATTGGACAATTGGTGCTGGATTCCGACAAGCAAAACTTATGTTTTGTTGCTATTAAGTTTTAGGAAATTTGAATTGAGCAAGGTCTTCACGGTTGACAGTGAGGACGACATGGAAAGACCAGTCACCTTGATGGATGGCTTTGCGTGGATATAGATTTGGATGTCATCGCCAGAGCAATGGTAGCTGAGATTGGGGCTGTGCAGGGTATGGCCAAGTGGTTGTATGTAGATACTGAAGAGGAGTGGGTAGAGAACTGAACCCTGAGGAACTCCAGACAAAACAGGATGGATCTCTGAGTTTTGTTTGCTGAGGCTGAGGAACTGCTTCTGGTTACAGAGGTAGGAGCTCAGCCAATGCAGGGCACAGCCAGAGACCCCTTTATCCTCCAGTCGCTCAGGTAAGATTGGGTGGTCAATGGTATCGAAGGCAACGCTCAGATCCAACAGGACAAGAATACTTGGCAAGCCTTCATCAGCAGCGACGAGTAGGTCATCAACTACTGTTACCAAGGTAGTTTCAGTACTGTGGCCGAATTTGAACCCAGATTGGAAGGGATCGAGGAGGTCATTGTTGAGAACGTGTTTCTGGAGTTGCACGGCTACTGCATGTTCAAGGACCTTAGAGAGGAATGGGAGATTTAAGATGGGGTGATAATTATCAGGGATGTTGCAATCAAAGCCAGGTTGTTAAAGCCGTGAGGTACCTGCACATTTGAATAGTGGGGGAACGATAATGATCCGGGAAGTTGCAATCGAGGCCAGGTTTTTAAAGCCGTGGGGTAACTGGCACATTTGAATAGAGGGGGAATGATACTAGAGTGAAGTGAATTATTAAAGAGATGAGTGACAAACGTGGCAAGGGATATGAAATCTGCCCGAATGATTTTAGATGGAAATGGATCCACCGAGATCTGGTAACTAAAGAAGAGACCTCAGATTCCGTTAATTAGGTAAATTCCAGGCGTTTTGAGGTCCAGGAAGGTGGAGGAACATTTATTGAGATGTTGATTGGTGGTTCAGGCTGATTCAAGATACTGTGGGCTTCTGTTCTTTTTCTGAGAAAAACTGCATCAACTGATAAGCCTGATCTTTATTAGTGAAGGGAGGTGAGGGTGAGTGACTGGTTGGATGAAGGAGCTGATTAATGGTCAAGACTCTTGGGCTTGTCGCAGGTATCAGCCAGAATGCTCGAGAAATGGCTAGTACGGGCATAGTCAACTGCCTTCTGGTAGCGGAGGAGCTGTTCTGCCCCCACTATCATTAACAAAATCACCACAACCACCAACGGTAATGCCACCACCAACATCACAAACATCCCCAATAACACCGCTACCATCACCATACGCCACCAAAAAACATCACAAACATCTCCAATACCACCATCATCACCACCTGCAGCATTACAACCAACACTACTGTTCACTGCTGCTGCCACCACAACAACCAAAACCTCTACAATCGCCACCACCACCAGTCACAGAGTTGAATAAGAGGCTCTGACCTCGGTGGGCAGGTGGATGCTGTGTCCGCGCTCCTCCATCCTCGACTCGGGCCCAATACCACTTACAACGCTGCCTCCGTCCCCTGTGCCCCCCCCTCCGCTGCCCCCCCCATACCCACCACTTCCCCCCCCTCCTCCCTCTCCTCCACCCCCCGTGTGTCCCTCTCTGTCAAGGCAGGTAGTGTCCTCACTGGGAGTCTCCTGCTCCTGCGGCACAGTGCAAAGGAAAAGTCGGGTGTTATCCCTTCGTATGTGTGGGTTTTCTCCAGCTCCCCAAGTTTTCCCCCTACATGCATTATTAAGTTATTAATCAAATGCAAAAATCGTGACCGTCTGGAAAATGTATGGAGGCCCAGTCAGGCTACCCTGAGTAAATGAGATTATTGTTATAATTATGTCAATCAAGTACAAGTGTCTCACTGCTCAAATAAGCAGTGTTAATAATTCCACATTGCCATGGCAGGGGTTAATCCCTCCATAGTATACCCATGGGAGACTCCATTGATTTATCAACCCTAAACGGATAACGATGATGATAATCAGAATGGGTGAAGCATTGGTAATGTAGCAATAGCATTCACACAGTAAAACACACAATTTCCTGTGTCTAGCAGTGCGCTCAGGAGCTAAACGCCAACGTTAAAGTGCTAGCCACACGCTACAAGCAGGATTCAGGAGATCGTTTGTGTAGTTTTACTCTTCCTGAGAGATGGCAGCCTTCTTCTCGTGGCCCAACCGTTATGCATTTCGCGTAACTTAGTGCCATCGTCCAGGCGAAACGGACGTCGATTATTGGAATCCAGGTATGCTTAATAAAAGTTCATGAAAGGCAGATTCATTTGGGGAAAGCATTTCCGGTCATTAGATTTACATGTAACAAAGTCATTATAAATATAAACTATGTACATGTATTATCACACGATTAAAATTTAATTTAAACAAACTAACTTACTAATAGTTATACAAATATTTCACAATATTTGTCTCCATTTATCACGAAGCTGCTGAGAAAACGAATTGAACCACACCACCGATTCATCCACACGTTGACTGCCGCCCGTGTCAAATCTTTGTTTGAGAATATTGCAGATTATGTACGCTCATTGCTGAGCTTAATCCGGGTTGTTGGTCATGGAAAATACAGGTTCGCTCACACCCAGGCAAGTGGTGCTATGCGTGTATGTACCTATTACACAATCTGAATTATTATATATTAGTAACACATCAAACATTACTACTGCAGAGAATAATCTGTCAATGGGAGCAGCACGGTGCCACAGTGAGCAGTGCTGCTACGTCAGAGCAAGAAGGTCCAGGATTAAGTTTCTGGCTCAGGTGCTTTTCTACAAACAGTATCCACACGGATTTTTGCCAGGAACTCTGCTTTCCTCCAAAATTTCAAAGTCATGCTGCTGCCTATATCAACTGGCCTGCTGAATAAATTTCCACTGGTGCTGTGAAGGACTTGCATCCCAGCCTCGGTGTAGCTCTGCATTGCGCTCTGTCTGCCATGATAGATTCCAGGTCCCCACAACCCTCTCCATGATTAAGTGGACACTGAGAATGACTGTCAGTGCTGATTAAACAGCAGCAACAAGCAGAATTGACAACGACAATGATGCCTCCTTGTCAGAGTGAGCAACCGCCACCACAAGAGCAGCAGGAACCGTCAGCTGGCGGCCCCTCTACCAGCCCCCAGAGAGTGGTGGTGCCGTTGCACTGACCTGCTCCCCGAGGGCTTCGTCGCTGGTGTCGCGCGCCACGCTGATGCTAATGTCGGGGCTGCGCTCAGCGCGCTCGTCGCACGGCTCTGACGGCGACGGGAATTCTGAGGCGTACAGCCGGCTCAGCCGCAGCTCCGACGCGCTGCCCCCGCTGCTGCCGCCACTGCCGCCACTCCCGTTCCCACCGCTGCCACCACCGCTTGCTTTCGCACCCGTGCCGGCCTCAGTGCAGCCGTCGCTCAGCTGCTCACGCTGAGCCAGCAGAAAGGCGGCCCGGTCGACAGAGAGGCCCTGCCCGCGGCTCAGAGAGTCAAGGGATCCCAACAGCGCCCAGACGCAGGAGACGGTGGCACAGCTGCTCTCCACGCCGCCCTTCACACACGCCTCGCTCACCCCGTCCATTATGCTGCGGGGACACGCGAGGACATGCGTCGCTCAGCTCAGCACGCAGACGGCGAGAGAACTGTCCCTCTGTCTACATGCCCCATGACGTGCCAGTATGTCACACTATCGTCTAGTGACCCCATCAGAAACTGCTTTGTCAGTTCCTATCGTGAACACACGTCTTCATAGACTGATTTGTCAGCTGCCAGCCTATTAAATCACAAGTGTGTCCCCATGTGCCATCACTCACAGCTTGAGCAGGTCCAGGTGGGTCTTGCGCTTGGGTCTCCTGCGCGTAACCCCGTCTGGCACGGTTGGGGCCGCCAGCTCAAACAGACGCTCGGGGTTTGATAAACTCTGCAAGGCGACCCATCACACAGCAGTAGCAGTGGCAGTGAGTGCACGGCGCAGCACAAGCCATGTCTCTGTTCAGAGAGACAAACACTACTCCTGAGTCAAAAACCTGTCTACTAAACATTACTGTGCGTACATAATAAAGTGTTTTTGGGTTGGGTTTATGACAAAGTGTTGTAAATCTGCCTCCACCTGATACAGCCATATAGCAAAGTGTTTTTCACGTGAACAAAACATGTTAATGTATTTCTACTTAAGCACACTAGTGTGTGAGAGAACAGCACGCCCATGTGTTATAAAGAGCAGCAGAGTGGTGTGTTAGAGAGAGCAGTACACCAACGTTCGAGACCAAACTCACATTTACAATTAAAAAAGACGTTTCATTGGTAACTGTAACCAGCATAATTGGCCTTTTGCATGTCTGCACATTACTCTATGTACAATTATTAACGTTGTCCATCAACTGCTGGATGAAGGCCTCCCCACAGCGTGTTGAAGAAGATGGCTGTTTGGTGAAAGTGGACCTAGGACAGAGTTGGATATCACTTATCGCAGGTAACAGCCATGGTATGAAATTAAACTCAGGTAGTCGGATCCACACTGTGGCATGCAAGCCACTGCCTCAAGGAGCTACATACCCAAAGATTACGGCTTCATACTTGCATCTCTTGAATTGTGAAACTAGCGCCTGGAATTCAAAGTGTACAGTAAAACCTCGATTTAATAATGATAATAATTGCATTTATAGAGCGCTTTTCACCCGAGGGTCACAAAGGGCTGCACAGAGCTGCGGCGCGAACAGTATGTCAACAACTACGACATGAGAATGAATAATTAGCATTAGTAACGTTCTTTTTTTTTTTTACAAATTCGAGCTGTGGAGAAAAGGGCATGTCAACAACATCAGGACAGTTCAACAGTCTTAGCCCGAGGGCTTGAAAGCCTGACAGAAAAAAAATAGTTTTGAAATGAGATTTGAAGATGTCACCCATCGAATGTAGGTGCGATCTGGGCACGTGAAGCAAGCTTATATTTGAGGATCGGAGTGGTCGAGTTGAGGAGAATGCCTGAAGGAGGTCACGGATGTGTATTGGAGCAGCGCCAGTGAGAGCCTTGTAGGTGAGGAGGAGGATCTTGAATTCAATCCTGTCTTTAAGCGGTAACCAGTGGAGAGACATCAGCACTGGGGATATGTGATCGTGGATGGGTGTGCGGGTGAGGACTCTAGCAGCCGCATTATGCACATGTTAGAGACGATTGATCAGTAAGCAGGGGTGCCAGGGAGCAGTGCATTGCTGTAATTGATTCGTGAGAAGATGAAGATGTGTATTTGCTTCTCAGCATCAGCAGGTGACAGGATCAATGAAATCCATTTTTGGGTCAGGTCACGTAAAAAATTATAAAATAGTGTCGTTAAATCCTTCACCACCTGACGGCCAATCAGTAAGGGGTTGTCACCTTGAACAGTAAACGTGCCAATTCCTTCACCATCTCAGCCCACCACTGTGTTGAAAAGCGACCCTACAATATTTTACAAAAAATGTATACGACGTTTCGCTGATAACTACGTTCAGCATCATCAGGCACCCGCGCCAAAAACTGGACGGGCAGATCGGATGGCTCATACCGCTTCCGGGTCTGTTTATATGGAGGTTGTGATGTCATCACCCGCGTGATCAAGTACGAGCCATCCGAACTGCCCGTCCAGTTTTTGGCGTGGGTGCCTGATGATGCTGAACGTAGTTATAAGCGAAACGTTGTATACATCTTATGTAAAATATTGTGGGTCGCTTTTCAACACACCGGTGGGCTGAGATGGTGAAGGAATTGGTGCATTTTCTGTTCAACGTGACAACCCCTTACTGATTGGCCGTGTCGGGTGGTGGAGGGTTAAACGACACTATTTTATAATTTTTACGTGACCTGACCCACAAATGGATTTCATTGATAATATTGGTCACGAAAGCCTTCGAATTAAAGGTGACAGGATGTTGCGCAGTCTGGCTATATTTCTGAAATGGAAGTCGGCTACCTTCGTCACCTTGTTGATGTGCGTCTCGAAGGTGAGTGAGGAATCAAGAGTCACACCTAGACTCCAGACTGCCTTAGCAACTTCAATCGTCTGGTCATCAAGCATCAATTGGATAGGTTCAGCCTTGGATAATTAGTGCAGGGTTGCCACAAGCAAAACTTCTGTTTTGTTGCCATTTAGTTTAAAGAAATTTGAATTGAGCCAGGCCTTCACAGTTGACAATGAGGAGGACATGCAAAGACCAGATGCATTGAAGGATGGTTTTGCTTGGATATAGATTTGGATATCACCGGCATAGCAATAGTAACTGAGATTGAGGCTGCACAGGATATGGCCAAGTGGTTGTATGTAGATGCTGAAGACGAGTGGGCCGAGAACTGAACTCTGAGGAACTCCATACAAAACAGGATGGATCTCTGAATTTTGTCCTTTGAGGCTGATGAACCACTTCCGGTCAGAGAGGTAAGAGCTCAGCCAATACAGGGCAGAGCCAGAGAGCTCAATACCCTCCATTTGCTCAAGTAAGATTGGGTGGTCAACCGTATCAAAGACAGCACTCAGGTCGAGGAGGACAAGAATACTTGGCAAGCCTTCATCAGCAGTGACGAGTAGGTCATTAATTACTTTGACCAGAGCAGTTTCAGTACGATAAGACCTCTATGCAATGGACTTCGGAGGCAACAAATGCTATCCAATACTTCTGAGGCAGCAGTTTGCATTTTGAATAATGGAAATATTTCATATTTCATTGTTATTATTGACTGTATTAGATATATTGCTCTGTTTAATGGTGTTCTTAAGATATAATACTTGCACTTCTAGAGCGCTTTTCATTCGAGTCACATAGTGCTGCACACAGCTGTGGAGAGAATGGCATGTCAGCAACAACAACGACATATGAACAGCAAATCAACAATATGAGATATGGTCATTACTCTGTGCATAAGAGCATCACATAAACATCCAGATTTATCATTTATGGATACTCTTTCCCTCCTAAAATGTCGGTTAAATAGATGCTTTATTGTACATACCCTGACACCTGGTCTTAACTTGTAAGACGTAGTGTGAGCTCTGCTCTATCAGGATGCCCACCTCATACTGCATGACTATAGGGCAGTGCGGTGGCTGTGAGCAGTGCTGTCACCTCACAACAACAAGGCCCTGGGTTCGATTTCCGGTTCGGATACCTTCCTGTATGAACTGTGAACGTTCTCCACATGTCCGTGTGGGTTTCTGCCAGCTACGCCGGCTTCCTCCCAGAGTCCAAAGACTTGCTTCCTAGGTTATATGTCATGATTAAATTACCTTCGGTGCCCTCAGGATGTTGTAACTTGCCTACCCCTCCCGCTGGACAATTGTTAAAAAAACTATACAGCCCAACGGCTCCTTCCGGCTTAAATAGAAACTTAATGTAGGCAGCGTATGCATGGCATCGGCGTGAACGCTGAGGAACCGCACCTCACGAAGAACCTTCAGCGCCTCGACGCGGTGCTGCGGGGGTGGGTAGAGCAGCATGCGGTGGTAGAGCGACTGCAGCACCGGCCGCATGGACTCGAGCCTGCCGACCAACCGCACCAGCTCAGCCGCCAGGCTGCACACTGTGCGCACGACGGGCGCCAGAAGTGCCGGCGCCGCCCAACAGCACCCTGAGCCCCTGCCCTGGTCGCTGACGGTCAGCGGCGGCGGCAGGGGACCCCCCGTCACCGGAACGCCCCCCACCGTACCACCACCGCCCCCGCTGAAGACTTCGGCAGCCCCCACTGCATCTGACTGCTGCAAGGTATTGTGGGAGGAGGCAACCACCCTGTCCTGCATGGGATTTCCCAACAGCACCACAAGCGTGGGGCACAGTTGCTTCCTGTGGGCATGAGACACGATGCACAAGGTCCATCTACACATGCAGAAAAACTTCAATTCAATTGACTAATAGTGGCTAAAGAGTGTCCAGATAACTGTTAAATACGGATATTTATGACCATCTTATATACAGTAATAACCAGACAGCATCCCGTGCACTGCTCCCAGACTCTGGAAAGCCCGTCCATTGGAAATTCGGTCAGCTGAATCTATGGGTATATTCTAATCCCATCTCAAGATTCACTTGTACCATAGGGCTTTGACGTCCTCCAGCCGGGACTGTTGATGCTGCTCACTGTTGTTGTGCTTGGATAATGGCTTACTGTTGACCTGCACTTGCTCAGGAACACTTATTCCTTCCTTTATTTGTTTAACAATTATTTTGTTATTTTACGTCCTTCATTGATTTATAGCCATTATTTTACTCTAATTGATCTACTCGGATGCTGTTGTTGATATGTGGTTCTCTCCATAGCTATGTGCACCGCTTTGTGACCCTCAGGTGAAAAAGCTCGAGAAGTGCAAATATTATATTATTAATCATATCCTATAACAAATTACATATTATGAATACTAGTAAACAGAGTAACAAATGTATGTAATGGAAGCAACTCAGTGAAATAAAACATTATTTCCATTATTTACAATGCAGAGTACCATCTCGGAAGTAGCGAACAGTGTATGTTGCTTCTGAAGTCCGTTAAATAGCAGTCGTCAAATCGAGGTTTTACTGTTTATCTGTATAAATAATGAAGCAAGTCTTCGTGTGTACATATGTCCACACTGAGTACCGAGTTCAAATGCTGCATAAATCCACATTTTATCTGTACAACACCAAGGCTTTTATGTCTAATTTTAACTTCACTTGACACTTATTGAAACTTACTGAAACTTTGAAGAGCCAGGAGCAATATTTCCAAAATGAAATTGGTAAGAATTTCAGGTCAGAGTGGTCATGTCAGCAGATATTGTCCTCAACAAGAGATGTCGGAAGAACGTGTTACATGCTTGAAACGAGATCACCCACAGGGCGGATACTCTACTTCTAAATATTAATGATTCATCATCTTTATAATTAGTCATTGTCTATTTCCTACTGGATGTGAGGTGCTTGCACATGCACTACTCACTGTAAGAGTTCCGAAAGGAAATCCCTCCATCTCATGACATGACGGCGACAGCCCGAGTGTAATTATAGAAAACACGGGGTCACCGTTAAGGCCTGGTCGGCAACTACGGCGATGAAGAGCGGCGCTCACCACACAAGGTCAGTGAAGCTACGCTCGATGTGCATGCTGGACGAGAAGCTGCTCAGCAGAGCCAGGATGCACTCGAGGTACAGTAGCTGCATCTGCTGGCTTCCACTGTGGTCACCGAGAAACAGCAAGACAGTGTTACAACAACATAATATCACAACACAGCTACCTCAAAAGTTGGGTAGACGTGTATAAACATGCTCGGGGTTGCCCGTGTCTGCCATTCTCAATAGATGGGTCACGAACCCTCAGTGGGTCGTGAGCACCACATAGTGGTCTGCGGAGACAAGACTCAAGTAGGCCAAGTGGGCCTTGAGGTGCAAAAGGTTGACGTCTACCCTGTGTCATGTGCATGCATTCCTTTGGCAAATAAACTGCTAGATGAAAAGCTTCCCATGCCGTTAGGACCACTTCAGGCAGTAAGTAGTAATGTGTCTTAAGTCAACCGATTTTCGATGCCTTTGATTGCATCTATTCCCTGTTGCATGTGCTTCTGTCTCTCGGGGTAATTTCAGTGGTTCACAGAAAGTATAGCAATACTCACTTTACCACTCCCTGTAGTTTGTCACAGAAGATGGTGAGCACCGAGACTACATCGTCCCTCAGGGCCATCAGCAGTTTCATGTCTCCTGCACTTGCACATAGTGACGGTAAAGGAGTCGGTACGCATAACCGGCGAATGGGGCACTTTGTAGAGGGAGGCAAAAGTGTTGCTCCACTTAAGCATGCCCACTCTGATCCATTAACAGCCTTCATCCGGTGGTGCATATTCTACACTCCCATGGCAATAGCCAGGAATTCAATAATAAAATCAGTATTGACTTCTCACAAAGAGGTAATGAATGTATTGATCGCGCCAGGATAATGTGTTTACTCTATCCTTACAGAAGGGGCTTTGTGAATATACAATGTGCAATGTGGTCAATTAAGATGTATATTCCTATGCCTCTCCCAAACTGTACCTGCATTGGCAACTTTTTCCTCGTTCCTCTCTCCATCTGCCTCCTGCTATGACAAGATCATCAGTAAGCACAAGCACATGCACGCACATTGCAGTGATTGTGTGTCAATGTCTCAGCGTTTCGATTCAAGCGCTATGCTAAAGCACAAACTATCTTGGTCCAATAGTTTGCATTGAATAAATCACTAGCAATGAATAGCCGATTCTCACGTGATCCCCCCTCCTGTAGGTCAAATCAGACTTAGCTATCTGCTGAGAAAACATCAGCAAAGGAGAGGTGACTAGGTATGGTGGAAACTGCACCATCCTGGTACAGTTCCACCATACTGCCGTACCAGTATTCATTGTTATCTCGTTCAGTCTGGAAGGCTGAACTAGAGATATTTGTCTGTGTGCGTCTGTATGTTATCTGCGTAAGAGTTGAATCTGCCAATGTGTTAAGCCATGACTCCTGGGTTTGTCCTTTCAAATCGTGCTGGTGAGCCTCTATTGAAAGTGTACCCATTTGGGCACACGAGCCGTAGTAACATCACCGCTACTCAGTCTGCTTTTATGTGAGGGAGAGCAGTGGAAGAGTGGTTAGAGCACTGTGTTCCACCCAAATTCAATTCCCGGACATGGCTATAATATTGGCGAGTCATATGTAGACTGGCTCTGACTCATGATAAAATTTGTAAACATCTGTACTGGGGTGCTGTGCATGCGACAATATCCCCTTGTGTGCTGTGTTCGCACTAATGGATGTCCAGCTAACAGTACTTGCAACTAAAAGGCATGTTAAAGGCTATATGGCAAGTCTTTGTGTGGATGTCAGAATAAAATGTAATGGTGCAGCCTTTAAAAAGCAATTGAGGGTCTACCGATGTCATGAGGGTCAACGGAGTTATATAACCACACATCAATGTGCTGTTAGTGCGGGTTATTGAAAGAGGGGAGAATAGACACAGGTAGCCGAATGGATTTGCTGCCCACTGTGTGGATGTGTACAGGTTACAGAGGATTGCAAAATCTCCACCACTGGCGAAGATAGTAACGCATCAGCAAGGAAAACAAAGTTCATGTTTCACAACAGCCTGCAATGTACATTTTTATCCAATTGTATAACGGTATAACATTAAAAGCTAGCCACCCAGAGAACAAGGCCATTTGTTGCTGAGCGATTTCTCAAATTAAGAAGATGTCCAAACAACAATGTTGAATCTGTGGTCTCCAGCAGCTGTACACGTGTAGACAGTACATGCTAAATGCAGCAGTGGTGTTAGGTTAGGTTGTGTAACTCAATTGGCGTGTTTTGGTATGAGCCAAAGAAACCAACCATAACCATCGTGTATGTATAATGTGAATCACAAAAATAGTTCTTAAAAAATGTAAAAACAAATGCAGTAAAGGTGCAGATATTTTGATAGCATCGAAAACATGTTAATGGCAAAAAAAAGGTGTTCGCTGCTAAGCCACCCCCTACTATGCAATGGTTTGTTCTGCAGGTAAACACTTCCTACCAAAGAATTCAGATTAAAACATCTTTGTATTATTCCAATGCATTGTGGGGGTTACTTGCATGTGAAAACATTGCATAATGGGTACGTGTTAAGCGTCTGCTTGTTAAAAATAACAGCGGAAGCAACGTTAGTTAGAAATACAGGAACGAACATTATGAAGAAAAAATACTGCAAAAAAGAGCAGCTTACAAAGCATCAGTAGGGCTAAGCAAGTTGAAAAGTTTAATTCAAATCGTTGTTTATGGGTTATCTCAGCAAAATCCCAGTGAGACACAGTATCTCTGGTAAAGGAGAGCTGATTTATTGTAAAACTATACTAAAGTGACTGGTTTTAGCAGTCCTGTGCGACCATAGAATGTAAACATCACCTCATCACCTCTGCAGTCATTAGCACTGCCATGTAAAGGTCAGGGTCCCAGGTAATGAGCCTGAGGCATTGGTGAATATTTCACATTCCTGTAATATAGATAAAACTTTATTGTCATCCCATCCATAAACTACTGCAGTATATAGAGGAACGAAATTACGTTTCTCATGGTGCCGGTAACAAAGAGCAGTCAATCCCTGCATGTGAAACAGAGAAGGATTAAATGTATGCAACTGACCTTTTCATCTCCCTATTTTCTGTAGAATGTGTATCATGTGTCCCAAAAAACGTACAGGTAGCACATTATTGTATCAGATTACCGGTGGAAGACACTGTTAATTCTGGGTAAAGATTGTTCCACCATCAACAACATGTGCAATGTGCACTGATGTAGGTTTTCACAGCTCGATGTATCAGAATGGCTCTCAAGAGTTGCTCTTTCGGAATAGCTGTGTAGCGTGAAGACGAGAGGGAACACACTCAACACGGATATCCTAAAAGAACAATTAAGAGAGCTTATTCTCACATACATACGATAAATGAGTTTCTGGAGATGATCAACATAGTTCAAATAATATTACTCCTAGCTATAGTTAACTGTAGAAATATTTTTACCCATTGGTAATAACATTTTCAAATCATATATGCCTATTGATCTGAACTCAAAACTGAAGATTAAAAAAACAACTATTGACACTCTGCAAATGGCACATAATAGCCTATGCTTGCATATTACGCCAAAGCGACATATGGGACATCTAATTTACAGGGAATGGCACACTGCTAATAATTCCCTGCATAAACAATAAATCGGGTGCCTGTAATAGGAAACTGTCGAATTCATGCAAACTGCCTTCGTGATAAGTGCACTGTCCACTCACGATCTGAAAATAGGTCTAAGAAAGGGAGGTTTCACAAACACATACAGCAACAAACAAAAACAGACGGAATCACCGATCATAATACATCAACACCTGCAAGGACTGTCAGGCGGTGGTGCCAGTCCTTTAGAGAAGCAGTGACACATGCATGCCGCAAACAAGCATGCTCAACCAAGCCATTAAGCGAGCCTTCAACGATAAAATAACACAATGCCACTTGTGTAATGTGACCAGTCGCACGCCATGACTCACCACGTACCGCAACGTATGAGCTAAAATTTGCAATGCTCACTGCTTTCACTGCAATAATGCTAGACTGACACATGGAAGGTTTGTAAGCGATTCACCTATGCATTATGAAACATTGTAGGTTCATGGCTAACTGCCCCATCAGACCATCAATGATAGTATCTCGCTTAATAGCAACATATTTTACAGGTTCTTATTCTTACAGAATTGCTGTTTGTATGTATTTACTGTACATCTATGAAAACGAATTGTCAAAATATTACTCAATGGATGTCAATTACAATGTCTATACAGTCGACAACCCATTGAAATTCATTCTCTTTAAGCTGCATCGAGGACGGAAACACAGCAATTGGTTTTATGAAACCATCTGAACCTGAGTGTCGTCCCCTCAAAGGCATGAGCATTCTCTTAGATCTCGGGTTTCCTTCCATACAAAAAAAAACACTCATTAATGGTATTAGTCAATTATCCCAATGCAGGGATTCCATGGTAAGTCTTGAGAATCGAGGAACATTTTGTAGAGATATTGATTTGATTATTAGGGGTCTAAGAGTTGATATTTAGTGCCGATTTATGGGGTTTACTTACCCCGTGGCTTTTCAATGGATAGGCCCACCCCTATTATAGGAATCTGAAGTTACTGCCAGTGGCTTAGGGAAGTAAACAGTGGCTCAATACAGCATCAATGTTAATGTGGTCATTGAATAAAATAGGATACAAATTAACATTTTAAATGACCAGCTTTTACCGCACTCCAAAGTAGAAAATATTTTTTTTAACACAAAATCAATCTATCCAGGGATAAAAACTAAAAGCGGGTGGCCAAACACTGAAAATATGTGACTCACGATTGACTGATTATACAATAAGATTTACGTTTTAACAATTTTAGTCCTAAATACATGTTTTTCTAATGTTTTGTAAAAGGAACAACTATCAGTTATCATTTAATATCAATATGACTTAAAGGTTTTCATTAAAGGAAAAGATTATTGTAGTCTTATATGGTAAGTGTTTAGCCACCCGCTTTTACTCTATATCCTAGATAGCTTGTGTTCAAAAATGTATTTTCTACTTTGGAGTGTGGTAAAAGTGGGTCATATATATTTAAATTTTTTTATCCTACTTTGTTTTATACTTTTTTTTATTTTAGTCACAGCCACGTAAAAATGTCAAGTCAGCTCAGTGCGTGTTTCGCATCGGGAAAATATCGCTCCCATCAGACTGAAAAAAGAATAATAATTTGAGAGGATCGTTTCTATGGCAGGCCCAGGATCGCCTTGTCACCGGTTTTCAAACTTTTTTTCACTAGATTGCATTGTCATTCGAGTTATGCCGGCGTGCAAAATTTCAGCTCTCCAGCTTTATCGGAAATGCTTTTATTTTGTGCTCAAAGATTTTAACCATTACACGCAAAACCCAATGTAAGTTAAGTAAAAGCAGGTAAAAACAATCTCAATGGGATCCATAAATATACGAGTGTATTTTACACAGGCTTTCATGTTATTTGAGAATTTCTCAGAACTTCTGCAGAAACATGATGCCTCCAAGCTGGGAGGTAAAATATCACGAAGGAGACAGGAGGAATCCCTGCCACGGCAATCCCAAAAGAACAACTCTAAAAACAATCTCTATATATAATAAGGCTAGGCATGTACCGGGTCACTGATAATTTCCAGGCCTCTCATTGGTGTTCTGTCTCAGAGCTGATCACATCATCATCATCATCTAATGATCAGCACTGGTCTGGCCTAGGCAGCCACAGTGTTGCAGTAAAGGCCAATTCTCATAAAGATACGAATCTATAAGTTGGTAAGTCTACTCATTATATTACTAACATAATGGTCGTGCACTGGTTCACATTGCACAGCAACGGCTCAATTCATAGGCAAGGGTGGGTTAGTCACGAAGCATGCACAATCTCGCAATGGGAGCATGCACAGGGCAGAGGGGCGACGGCACGTCGGGGACGTGGGGGACGTGGGGGGTAGCAGCCAGCGACAATGCTCCTCCCCTCCTCACCATCTCCTCCTGCTTCTGCCGCAGACTCTGGCTCAGGTCACCCAGCATCTGGCTGAGCGTGGCTCGCACAGCCGTGTTAGTGCTACGCAAGTGGCTATTTGCCACGTACGTGTCAATGCACACCTGGGAGAGACGGCAACATGTGTGGTGGGGCGGGAGGTATTGAACGGGGATGAAACCAGTAAACACGCTAACGACTGTCAACTGGGAAATGCCTGGGCCTCCCATCATGTGAGACACGAGCCTAAAGCTTTGCTTCAGTGAAATGTAAAGGAGCAGTCTGGCAATTACCTGCTCATTCCACCACTGGTGGAGGACCTCCACTCCACCACGGGCCAGATGTCATACCTTATCGCACCACACATGAGTGGCAAATCGACTAACTGTAATGTAATGCAAGGTTTTCACGGCTCGATGCATGATTGCTTCGAAAAGCTGCTGTCTCGGGACAGCCGCGTCGATCGCTTCCTCGCCCCCCATCACGACGTTTCGCCTCCTCACACGTTAGAGGCATCTTCAGGCACCTGAGGATGCGATCGACGTGGCTGTCCTGAGGGAGCAACTTTTCGAAGCGACTGTAATCACATTTATGTAAGTTGCTAATTGCGGGGGCCCCATTTATATTGTTAGATAGAAAAAGTCAAGAGATTTAGGAAATCTGCCCATTGTTTCAACTGCTATGCCTAGAAGCTTTATTAAAATAGGCTTGCAAGTGATGATTAGGCAAACCATCACAGCATACCAGTGACACCACTAAGTTGCTCTGATCCTCTTTGCAGCGCTTTGTGACCCTCGGGTGAAAGGCGCTCTATAAATGCAATTATTATTATCCAATATAGTGACGTTCCAGTGTCATCACAGAGCTATTACCCTTATTTATACGTATACATTTCAAAATAATAATGCATTAGTCAGTCAATTGGCAAGTTTCGCTGTTGATATGCAGTGTGAGTATTCCAACATTTTCCAAGTTGTCTGGTTAGCATAGAAGAATAGGCCAAATATTCTCTACTAGGCTCTCTGGATCTCCCATGAACAGAGGCTCTTCCAACATCAGCTGCACAAACAAGCAATTATCAGGGCTGCACCTTTATCGAAGAAAACTTCAAACGTGCGTCAGACAGCCCAAGACGCACGAGAGCACATAATTACAAGATGACAAGCCAATACGTTTGTAGGTTTGCAGCTTTAAGGCCCTCAAAATACAGCAACATGCTCAGTGTGGTGAACAAAGACTGAACACATTGCTCCAGCTGATAACATCACCTGTCCTTTGGGAAAAAAAACACGACATGAGAAAAACAGAGCATGGTGATGCACGCCTGTAATCCAGTTCTTTGGAGGTATAGTTGGTGGATCACACAGAGCTAATGGTGTACTTGAAGACTCCTGAACCTCTGGGCTCCAAGTTGGCAAGGAGATGGAAAAACAACAAGCAGCTTTATGGAACCTGTCTCTGTGTAACTTTAATGTAATCCCATTACATCGACATTATTATTTCTTGGAACTCTGGGTTTCACCCACATGAAAAAAACGAATTGGCCAAATATGGCCAATATCCTCTTAAAAAGGTCTTCCTCGATAAGAAAAGAAAGACATCATTGTGTGCGTGTTCTAGCGACCCAAGTTCAATTCCAGCTCACGCCCAACACCAGTGACAATTATTCTAAACTGCTCCTGGGACCTCCCTAGGCCGACCGAGCCTCAAATAAGTACCTGGTGTGATGTGAAAAACATCGAAAATAGGAAGATTAAAGTGGCTAGGCATGGTGCTGGCCACCCACCCTTTTGTATGCCATGCTTTTTTTTATAGGTGTTCACTTATCACACCTAAATAGATGGGGGAAGTATACATCGGACAAACAGGAAGAACAATAGCCACAAGAAAAGAGAACAGGAGGCAGCAGTACGTTTGCGGCACACAGATAAATCAGCAACAGCAGCACATAGTGTAGATAAACAACATAGAATCGATTTTGATAAAATACAAATACTAGCAGCCATCCACCATAAAGGTCCAAGATTAATTCGTGAAGCAATTGAGAGTCACAAGACAAAAAGGACCATGAACCGAAAACAAGAAATGAATATAAAGCTCAGCCAATCCTGGAGGCCAGTTATTGAAGTCGGTAATGCACATTGGGTGTGGACATCAGGGGGGGATCGCCAGGTGTGTGGGAGGTTCTTTCACGAGATGCAAATTAGGGGACTAGCCACAGACAAAACAGGAGGGGGGCGGCGCGGTGGCGCAGTGGTTAGCGCTGACGCCTCACAGCAAGAAGGTCCCGGTTTCGAATCTCTCGGCTCGGGTGCCTTTCTGTGTGGAGTTGGCATGCTCTCCCCGTGTCCGCGTGGGTTTTTGCCGGGTACTCCGGTTTCCTCCCACAGTCCAAAAGCATGCTCCTGGATAGGTTGATTGGCTCGCAGACTAAAATTGTCCCGCAATGCCCGGCGATGGACTGGCGTCCCGTCGTCGGGTGTATTCCTGCCTTACGCCCCGTGTTTCCAGGATAGGCTCCGGCTCACCGTGACCCTATATAGGATTAAGCGGTTTCAGATAATGAGATGAGATGAGAAAACAGGAGGGGGGTTATCGCAGTTCCGGGGTGTGAATAGGATAAGGAGATTAGTGTTAATGTGATTCATATGTAGACTCCACACAACAAAAGATGACTCGACACATATATAGTACCCACATATATAAAGGAGCAACAGGCACCACACACATACTGCGCCTGAGGATGCCTTTAACGTGTGAGGCGAAATGACGAGAGGAGAGGGAGCGAGGAGAGGAGAGAGAGCCATCGACGCGGCTGTCCCGAGAGAGCAGCTTTTCGAAGAAATCTTCATGCATCGAGCCGTGAAAACCTACATCATTACACTGCAGCTTCAAGCTCAAGGCAATATTGTTCCAAAAACATAGGGCAACCACCACAAAAGCTTTTTCCCATATCTTGATGTGAACCTAGGCACATTTAGCAGAAAGAACTTTGAGCTTCTAAGACTTAATTTGGTAATCTGTATGGTCAACATATTCTTCAAACATTTTACTGACTTGTTAAGTAAAATCTTAAGTATGCAAGGGGTCCAATGAATTCTTCTACGATTATTTAGTGAAGATAATTTAGAACCAATATACAATTCACAATGGTGGGTTTTATACAGGGCATCAAAAGCAAATCTAAGAGCAGAATGAAATAATAATAGTATTTGCACATCTAAAACGCCTTTTGCGCAACGCATAGGACGCCGATTGATAAAGTTGCAATAATTAAACAATGGAAGAATACTTAGTTGCCTTTACCAAGTCGAGGTGGAACTTAGTTGGGAAACAATGTTTATTTCTATCAAGAAAGCCAATTTTTATTTTAATCTTTCATGCAATAAAATCAATGTATGGAGTATATTTCAATTTTTAATTAATTATGAAGCCAAGGTATTTGTATTCATCTACTTGTTCAACCTTATTGTTATTAAGTATGTATAACTTAAACAGAGGGCGGCGCGGTGGCCCAGTGGTTAGCGCTGTCGCCTCACAGCAAGAAGGTCCCGGGTTCGAATCTCTCGGCTCGGGTGCCTTTCTATGTGGAGTTTGCATGCTCTCCCCGTGTCCACGTGGGTTTTCGCCGGGCACTCCAGTTTCCTCCTACAGTCCAAAAAGCATGCTGCTACATAGGTTGATTGGCTCGCAGGCTAAATTGCCCCGCAGTGCCCGGCGATGGCATGGCGTCCCACCGTCGGTATATCCTTGCCTTGCGCCCTGTGTCTGCCGGGATAGGCTCCGGCTTCACCGTGACCCCGTAAAGGACTAAGCGGTTTCAGACAATGAGATGAGATGAACTTAAACAGAGATGTTGATTTATTTGACGAGAAAAACATTGAGTCTTTTTGGCATTAAGGACAATTTTTTAAGGGAGAGAAGTTGATTTTGTAGGATATTGAAGTCACCTTGTAACTTGCAAATCACATCTTCTGGGGAATTTCCAGTCACTAACAATGCAGTGTAATCTGCAAAAATGTTTACACCAGAGTGCATGAGTGAGATTCCCAGGTGATTAACAAAGAGAACAGTAATGGAACCTTGTAGTAAGTTTGATTTTGGTGGGCATCAGGTTATCAACGGAAACGGCCTGGTTACGTAGAAAGAGGTCATTCTTGAACCAGTCAATCGCATGTCTTGAGAAAAGGAGGCTTGAGAGCTTATTCAAAAGACTATTATAGTCTACTGTATTAAACACTTTTCAGAGGTCAAGGAATAGAATGGCACTGCAGTGTTCCTTATATAAATTGGTAAAAAAAAATTCAAGAGTTTAGTACCGTTGAGGTTGTACAGTAATTTTTTTCTGAAAGCCTGATTGTTTAGGATGTAACATTTTAACTGAAATAAAATTGGCAATCTAGCTTTTAAGAATTGTTTTCAAAGACTTTAACCACAGGAGATAGTATAGAAATTGGCCTGCAAAAATATTTGGATCGTCTATAAATCCTCTTTTATGAAACATTTTTTTTTATTGTTGTTGATTTGCCGTTCATACGTCGTTGTTGTTGCTAACATGCCGTTCTCTCCGCAGCTATGTGCAGTGCTTTGTGACCTCTGGGTGAATGGCGCTATAGAAGTACAATTATTATTTATGATCATGAAGAAGCTGAATAAATGTGGTTTTCCATTCAGCAGGGACTGTGGATTCTTAGATAGGTTGAAAAATGGGTTAGAAGTTTGGAAATTATATCAGCCATTGCGACTAAAACAAATAGTGGAAGGTTGTTGGCCCCAGTCGAGGAAGTAGTCTAAAGAAATGTAAATGAATTCAAGACATCCAGATGTAAGATTGGCTCAAAATTAAATTATTTTGAAGGAGTAGCAGTATTATTGCAGACAGTAAAACAGGTCTGAGATGGACTAGTTGGGTTTCAAGTACAGTAACTATAATTACGCACATTATCAAATATATGACCGGCTGTAAAGAAGTGAGAATTTAGGTTGTTTATAATATCTAGATCAATTGTAACGAGTTTCCCATTTACCGAAAGGTTTCTTGGTAGAATGTTAGAACTAGTCTTTTTTAATGGCTTTGATAGCAGGCCAAAATAGCTTTTGGTTTGCAGGTGAAGGCAACAGGGTAGTCCTAAAGAAAGCTTATTTAGCAATACACACCATTTTAGTGCAACAGTTATGCACGATTACATACTCTAACCAGTTTTTGTCAAGATAACTTTTCTTTGCTGATTTACATGCTACAGCAACGTAGCAACATAGAACCTAGAGCATATAGCATGTTCTTATGCCGTTATTGTTGCTGACATACCGTTCTCTCCGCAGTTTGGTGACCCTCGGGTGAAAAGCACTCTAGAAATGCAATTATTATTATTATTACACCTCTGGTCCTCATGAGGATGGCAATTTGTGGGTCAAACCATGGAGGACGGTTACCTTTAATTATTTTTTTTACTAGCAGAGTATATTTATCAATTATCTGCAAGAATTGTTTTCTGAAATATGTCCAGTGTCCAGTAGTGGAATTTTGCCAACTGTTTCCCAGTCAATTAAATACATTATGTATGAATGCCTGAATGTCAATTTTGTTTCAAAGAACATTTCGAAATAAATTTAGAGTGAGCTTTGGATATTTTTGAAAAGCTAATGCTGACAATTATTGAGTGATCACTGGGGTGATTGTCTACGACACCAATTGCAGAAAATTTGTCTGGTGCATTAGTCAGTCTGTTAAAGACGACATGGGGAATCTTTGTCTTGTATTTGAAAACAATATCAAATCTCACACTCTAACGTAAATCATATCTGCAGTGCATGATGTCATCACGAGGAACTGCTGCAGTAAAGCAATAGGCTGACTTAGGTACATATGCAGCCACATCATCAACTCACTGCTGGATGTATACCCGCCCACGCCGCACAGATTGCCGGGGGCTATTTGACCTTACCTGACCTTATTTGCCCTTACCTCAGCAGTGCGGATTAGTGAAGGTGGGACAGCACAGAGGTGGGAGCATAGAAGTATAGTACAAAGGTTAATATTGCTGCACGACTGTCTGCTGTCCACAGTGCGACCTCCATACTACATCGACAAATAACACAGGAGTCAGGGTATTGTTCCATATTATCTGCGTTCCTATTGGCTGGCCACGTCATGCGACAATTCTGCAGAGGATCTCTTCAATCAGCTGTAGGCTCTTCTCTCGGCTCGATGTGCAGTGTTCAGTTAGTGGTGTCCTGGTGCACTCGGTCAGCACAGATCTGGCCGAGGCAGCTGGAGTCCACTGTAAATGCTAGCATGAATAAAGTCAACCTTTCCCTACTCTAATGGGTTACGGTATGGTGATCAATTCCATTCCTTGCTGACTTGATTGTGGAAATTCCACAATCCTGTGGTGGGGGCCAGTTTATCCACATGACTTACTACGTTTCACGCATGCATGCAAATGGACGTTTGTTTAAACCACCGAAAATACTTTGCATTAATCTTCAGGCCAATAATTGACTCAATCAGCAAAAATAAATCTACTTACTTCAAAGGTGGTTGCTCCTGCCCAGAACATCAGGTCACCCAGTGGCAAGGAGCCACATCGTGATGAAACGAATTCGTTGAAACAATACAAGGTGACCTTGCTTCAGGAACTCACACGAGTGGGAAGAATTGATCTAAGGAAGACTTGTGGGGAAAATGATTAAATGTAATAGAGTAGAAAGAAAATCAGAGCGGCACGGTGGCCCAGTGGTTAGCGCTGTCGCCTCACAGCAAGAAGGTCCTGGGTTCGATTCTCTCGGCTCGGGTGCCTTTCTGTGTGGAGTTTGCATGCTCTCCCCGTGTCCGCGTGGGTTTTCGCCAGGTACTCCGGTTTCCTCCCACAGTCCAAAAGCATGCTCCTGGATAGGTTGATTGGCTCGCAGACTAAAATTGTCCCGCAATGCCCGGCGATTGACCGGCGTCCCGTCGTCGGGTGTATTCCTGCCTTATGCCCTGTGTTTCCGGGATAGGCTCCGGCTCACCGTGACCTTATATAGGATTAAGCGGTTTCAGATAATGAGATGAGAAAGAAAATCACAGCTCTTGGGTTGTAGACACACCCAGAGCTGCATCTCAGGCTGCCCAACATGGGCTTTAAGCTACGAGAATCTGAAAAATGACTCGAGAACGAACAATGGCATGGTGACACGTGAAAGCTGTTTTTTTCTTCTTCTCACTGTTCAACTTTAAAATCATGTTGGGCAGCAGTGAAAACGTGTCGATAAACATTACTCAGCTCTGCATTAGGTTGTCCTCCATCACACAAGTTCCTGTCAGTATTTATCATTTTCCATTGTTCTTTTTTGCTTCATTAATGACATTTTCAAATTGAGTTGCATAATTGAAAACACACCACAAAAGCTTTTTGCTGTCTGCTTTGGATCTTAATTTCCTACAAATGCTCAAATCTGTAAGAGGTAAATTTTTATCACAGCCATATTATGGTTAACATTTGATTTTTTGATTAAGCCAAGTAGTGATCAGCCAAATATATGTATCAAGACCCTCCATCACCCAACATAGCCAAACAAATTATAGTGTCACGTGCACAAGCGTTTAATCCCCCAATTATTGTTTCAGCTAAGTTGAAGAACAATTCTCAATCACATTTCAAAAGATATAATGCTTTGTTCACACTGCACCAAACTGCTTCAAAACAGAACCCAGAGAATGCAGTTACATTTACATTAACCTTTTTAAAGAACAAAACGATCACCAACCACTGTGGACTCAGTGGGTTAGCGAATGTTAAGGGGTCCTCCACTAGGCCATGCGCAACTCAGAGGGGACACTCACCTCGGAGATCTGCAGCAGGGCCTTTCCGTTCAATTCAAATGTGGACGAGCAGGCAAGACATAGCAGTACCTGAACCAAGAGATAATCAGAGTGGCCATTACTCTCTATCACTTAACGTAAAATGTCAGACATCATGTCGACCGACAAATGAAACAAGCTGAAAGCACGTGACGGCGCTATGCGGCACAACTGTAAAAACCTATATATTAGTAATATGACCGTTTAATGCGAGCCTGCAGGCCGATTGCTGCGATAAAACATTATTTCTCTGAATAGCACAACAGATCTTTCTATTTATTAGCTACGGTGACAAGGCTTGTGCGGCCTTATGACTGAAGCAACATACACAATAAGAATAAACCTTGTACTCGTTGAGGTTTTAAAATTGAAAGTGGAATGATTGCCTCTCTAACCCTCTACACCAGCGTGCCAATTTGTGGTGGTGGTGACCATCGTGACCCATTGGGGCAGTAAACTATCAATCTCAGCACTGGCACCACTGAAAGCCGCCCAAGAAAACAAATGTTTTCCACTCTGCAAGTCAGGTCATGTACAGTCAAAACGTACAATAGCTTTTGGATGGTGGGCAAGTATTTTTGCTGATTCATGGTGTATTGCTCATGCTTGCAGTGAACAGTCTCATTTCAATAGATCACTAATATGTCAATTACAATGAATGATCTTTATCTCGTTACAGACATTAACACTTACAACCTTAGTTGGAAAGCATTCATTTTCATCTTACATATTGAAATTTTGCAAAAGAAATTTGATCAGGATTATCAGGCTAGACTGGAACCAGTGATGCCTGCGATCCAAGGCTATATCGTCCGTGTGTTTTGTCCTGCCCTTTTGAATGTGTATTCAGCCTTGTTTTGTTTTTGCAGGGAGGACCATGAGAAATGGAATTTATTATTTATACTGCAATTGTATACGAATGGGATGACAATAAAGTTCAGCTATCTATCTAGCTAATGTACTGAATGCGAGACCATAATACGTTTTTCACGTTTTTTATATTAGAAAGACAGCATCAATTCTTAAAAATCCTACACAGTACCCATAGTACAAGCATTCTTTTATGGTTAACTTACATATCGAACAGGATCTTCTTGCCTTTGGACCATCTATGTTTACAGAGTGCATGCTCAGTGATTTAATAAAGAGCCCACAGCAGAGGAACTGCAATTTGTAACACACTGTACATGAATATCAGGATGGCAGCAATCCTGGGTGACTTTGCCTCAATTAGCCTCAGGCCTGCTACATGGTTTCTGGGAATTCCAGCTATGCAAGGGGCACGGTCAATGCTAAAAACATATTACTACGATACGATCAATTCCAGAGCCACATGTTCATTTATTTTGCTTTTTTCTCATGTTTTTCCAGCTGTTCCATCGGCGTCACCTCAAATAACAAGAATGTTTCTATGCCATCTCACACAGCCAGCACTGCATAAATTTGTATCGTAGCACAGCCCCAGAAGACATAAGAGAACCACTTCTAAAGTTGCTGCAACACAGACTCAGGGCACACCTTTATATGCCCTGTGAAGAATTTCTATGACGTGTCAAATAGAGCTTTGCAATTCACAAGCTGGAACTTGAAAATGTAAGTAATAAAAACTGTTTAATTCATAATAGTTCAATTGAGAATTAACAACGATTAACATTCTGTTGAGACGAACATTAAACATTTTGCATTATCACCCATGAGCAAACCAGCTGTGTATCAGTGCTACAGCTGCAATTCACATCTACACATTACCTACAATCAAACTGAGGAGGAAACATTTCTGAGTAACTGTAGTTAAGCAGAAGACTTAAAAAATAGGATAAAAATTAAATTTTTAATGACCCACTTTTACTGCACTCAAAAGTAGAAAATATATTTTTTGAACACAAAATCAACCTATCTAGGGATAAAAGCGGGTGGTGAGCATCACTTTAGCACCAACAGGGTGAGATCTTTCAGTAAGTCACCAGTTTTGTTGATGTAAGATGGAATCAATTTTGAAATGTCAACGTTTTTTGTGCTCTTTGATGAATCGACAATTGCATCCTGTGCTTGAATAATTGACATTTCAATGCTTTGACCTTCGAAATGATTCAAAACAGCTCGGTTGTGGTTGTCGATTTGCAACACCGTAGGGTGTAAGCGTAAAGCCTCACAGAGCGCAAACTTTCCAATATTGTTTCCAGCAAGTTTCGTGAGAAGAACATCTAAATTTTCACAAGTCACCTAACCAATTCTCAAGTTGTTAAGTATGTTGATGAATGTTTGGTTGCCACATTGCCGCATATTTTCCATTAGTTCGCAGAAACCAAATCGACGCCAGAGATGTGTGGCGGGCTGCATTCTGGCTGGTTGTTGGAAAACTTGATTAGCACTCACTAGTGTAAGTTGCATAAGAGAGCCAAACAAAAGAATGTTGATGCCACCGAAAAGCTCCAAACTCTTTTTGACCTGTTTCAGACGATTATCAGTCATACAAAGCATCTCCTATAGCACCATCGAGATTTAATCTATGGTCATGAACGCAACATATTTCCATCGCTGTCTCATTTGCTTGAGAATCACCAGTCAGTAAGAGAAGTTCTAAAAAATTTCCATCTTTCTGAACCGATAGCTTGAAAGCTGAGTGCGTCGATTTCTAACTTTTCTTGATGCTCGGCTTCAGTTCGTGTAGCCTTGCGTTTTTGGAAGCAGTCTTTATTTTTCTGCAGGCGTCTTTCGCGTTGAGTTGCTGTCTCTTTCTTGCTCATCTATAGAAATTATTGTGAGATTAAAATTCACTTTGAAGAGGGAAAACTTTTTCAACACCTTGCCAATTATGTTAAAAGTATACGGACTTTCCTCAGAAGCGATGTTCAACGATTAATCAAAAGCATACTGCTAAGTGAAACATGATCATCTTAATAATGTACTGCAGTGATTTAATACATTTACCTCCTCTCTGGTAGATTGACAATTGATATAAAATGAGCCGAAGCGTGATGTGATCAACTGAATATGAATGCTACAAACAAAATCATCAAATAGATCACATATCTTGTGGGGAGCAATACTTTGCCCTGTTTACCTTTGCACTTAGTCTTAATTGCAATGTGTTCACTTTATATCGTATTCAATGTACTTAACTTATTTTAATTAAAATGTACTGATTTGTATTCAAATGAAAACAAAGTAGTGTGACAAGGTATGTTCATAAGTGACTTCGTTTTAAATCAATTCAATTTTAAATTCCTAATAACCGTTATATAATTTGAATGGATCGTTTGTATGGTTGACCCAGGATCGCCTTGTCACCGGTCTTCAAACTTTTCACTACATTGCATTGGCATCCGAGTTATGCCTGCGTGCAAATTTTAAGCTCTCCAGCTTTATCGGAAATGCTTTAATTTTGTGCTCAAATATTTTAACCATTACACACATCCCCCCAAACCATTACACACATCGCCCAATGAAAGTTAAGGAAAAGCGGGTAAAAAAAAGAATGAGCTTCATTAGTAAGCTAATAGATTATCTGCGGTGGAGGATAAGGAACACGGATTTTCGTCACTCAATGCCCATCCACAATCACATTTCCCCAGTGCTGATGTCTCTTCACTGATTACCTGTTAAATACAGGATTGAATTCAAGATCCTCTTTCTCATCTACAAGGCTCTCACTGGCGCTGCTCCGACATAAATCCGTGACCTACTTCAGGCACCCTCCTCAACACAACTTCAATCCTCCAATATGGGCTTGCTGCATATGCCAAGGTAGCACCTCCATTCGATGGGTGACAGAGCCTTCTCACACGCTGCTCCCAGACTCTGGAATGCCTTTCCATTGTACATTCGATCAGATGAGTCCTTGGGCATCTTCAAATCTTGCCTCAAAACTCACTTGTTCCGTAAGGCTTTAAAGTCCTCGGGCTAGAACTATTGATGCGGCTCAGTGTTGTCATGCCGGGAGGATGGCTCTCTTCTGACCTGTGCCTGCTCGGGAACATTTATTCCTTCCTCCGTCTAGGAATGTTGTTGCGGCTCAGTATTGTCGCGCCAGAATGATGGTTCTCCTCCGACCTGCGCCTGCTTCCTTGTTTTTTGCAGAATTATTATTTGTCCTAAAATGCATATTTATTTATTGTCCTTTAATAACTGATTGCTACAATTTGACTTTCAATTGGGCTGTCTCGATGTTGTTGACATGCCGTTCACTCGACGGCTCGGATTTGTAAAAATAATGTATTCGAAAAAAAGATTTTAGCTGAATTTGCCGTTCTTATCTCGTTATTGATGTGCCGTTCTCTCCACAGCTCTCTGTGGCGCTTTATGACTGTCGGGTGATAGGTACTCTAGAAATGCAATTATTATTATTATACGATAAATGTTACATTAAACAATTTCCTAATGTGTATATTAAGACTGAAAATTTTGAATTTAAAATGTATAGTTGAAAGTTAGATCATATTTTATGTTTTCTGCAACGATGTGAATATTTATTTTAAAAATAAAACCCCAAAAAATGCTATTGTTCCTAATTTTCCATTCTCATGTCATTGTTGTTGACGTGCCATTCTCTCCGCAGCTCTGTGCAGCGCTTTATGACCATCGGGTGAAAAGCGCTCTTTGAATGCAATTATTATTATTATCATCCAAGCACACAGCAGTGAGCAGCATCAACAGTCCTAGTCAGAGGACTTTCAAGGCCTTACGGAACAACTGAGTCTTGAGATGGAATTTCAATATGCCGAAGAACTCAGATGACTGAATTTCCAATGGAAGGGTATTCCAGATCCAGAGAGCAGCACGCAAAAAGGCGCTGTCACCCATCACACGGAGGTGTAATCTGGGCACATGCAGCAAGCCTGTATTGGAGGATCAAAGTTGTCATATTGAGGAGAGTGCCTGAATTAGGTCATGGATGTGTGTTGGAACAGCACCAGCAACAGCCTTGTAGGTGAGAAGAAGGGTCTGAATTAAATCCTGTATTTAACCGGTAGAACCACGGAGAAACACCAGCACTGGGGATATTTGATCACGGATGTGTGTGCGAGTGAGGATTCTAGCAGCCGCATTCTGCGCACATTGGAGATTATTGATCAGGTAGGCAGGGATGCCAGGGAGCAGTGCATTGCCATAATCGATTCGTGAAGCGATGAAGATGTAGAGTAGCTTCTCAGTGTTGGAGGGTGAGAGGATGTTGTGCAGTCTGGCTATATTTCTGAGATGAAATAGGCTACCTTCGTCACCTTGATAGAGTCCTCACATGCACTCCCAACCAAAACCACACATCCCTATTGTTGGCATTTTTACACTGGCTGCCAGTTAAATATAGGATTGAATTCAAGACCATTCTTCTCACCTACAAGACTCTTACTGACGCTACTCTGAGATACATCGGTGACCTACTTCAGGCACTCTCTTTAACACATCTTCGATCCTTCAATACGGGTTTGCTGATTGTGCTCAGATCCCACCTCCGTTCGATGGGTGACAAAACCTTCTCGCGTGCTACTCTCAGACTCTCCCTTCCATTGGAAATGTAGTCAACTGAGTCCCTGGGCATCTTCAAATCCCATCTGAAGACTCACTTGTTCCGTAAGGCCTTGAAGTCCTATAACTAGGACTGTTGATGCTGCTCACTACACTGCGCTTAGATGATGGCACACTGCTGTACTGTGCCTGCTCAAAAATACTTCTTCCTTCCTTTGTTTAGATAATAATTTTAATTGTTATTTGATGTCCTTCATTGATTTAGATTAACTATTTTACATAATTGATCAATTCTGATGTTCTCGACATCCCATTCTCTCTAGAGCTCTATGCAGTGCTTTGTGACCATCGGGTGAAAGGCGCTTCAAAAATGCAAATATTATTATAATAACCAGCAGCCCCTCGTGGTTTCCTCTCAGCCACCAAAAGTGCTGGTAATGTCACAGGGCTTCACGTGGTAGTGAAGCACTGGGGTGGAGAGGAGCCCAGCCAGCAGCCAGCCATGAAACGCATTGATTTTAACATGTTACTAGCAGAATACCCACCCTTTTGGTCATTTTGTATCAAGCGTGCAACACATTAATCTGATGTCTCCTGTTAACAAATTTTCTGCTGACATGACTGCTTTGACCTGGTTTTCTTTCTGCGGCTCTTTTGAAAATACCGCTGGTTCTCCGAGTTTCAGAAAAGCAATCAATACGTGGGACGTACAGCTAAAATAAGACAATGCCTGACTGTTGTACAGATAGAAATAATAAAGTATTCAAACCTAATACCGTCAAGTGCTGACATGCATGCATAAAAACACGTGCTGCATTATAGACAATTAATGCCAGGTGAATATTAATAGGGCACAGTAGGGCTGCGATTCACAGCCCCACGAGGCTAATATTGCAGCACCTGCACACGCACCTTCATGACCTCGACCTGCAGGTCCTCATGCAGGCTGGGCGTGCTGTGCACCGTCTCCAGCACCTGGCTCAGCAAACGCTGTTCCTCCTTCTCCTCGGGCGGCCTTGACACAAAGCGGTCCTCCGCCAGCAGGCTCTGCAATAGCGGAGACAGGCGGCCGCATCCACCGGTATTTAGGTCGATTCATGTGAAATCAACATAAGACACCTAGGGTAGAAGGCTGGCACGGTGATGACACTCGCGTCTCACAGCCAAAAGGGCATGAGATCGATCTATGACCTAGGCACCTATCTGTGTGATGTTTGCATGTTCTCCCTCTGTTTTACATTGGGTTCCTCTGGGTTCTCCAGTTTCTTGCCATAGCTAAAGAAAATGTACAATTTAACTGGAATTGACTAAATTTTCCACCACATGGCCAACTTAGGGTGATGAGGATTTCATATAACACTTGAATATGATACTAACACACACACAAGGAGTTATCCAAGAACCTAAGGGTATTGATACTCAATGAGACATTTACCAACAAATAAAGAACATTGCTATTATTGTTCTTGGCACCTGCACTCCGGCCAGGGCGCACTGCGAGAGCTTCATGTTCTTGGATTCCAGTGCCAGTCTGAATGGTGTCAGGCATTTTTCCCTGCATGACAGAGTGGAAAGATGCATTACATAGCACATAACACCAGAGAGATCAGGGACACGTATATAGGGAGCTCTCTGTGGCTCGGTAATGAAGCTGCTTCTCTATAGGGTATTCTTAAAAAACAATTCACTTGGTCCATCATATCTACCCTTAGGCTTTAATCTCACTCCACTCACTCCGACTACACATTGCTCTATTGTCATGTAGCAATGCTTCCTCTGTCAGTAACTATTTAACTGTGACGAATGTGGAAAGTGAAAAAACCCTGTGCTCCGAGACGTTGTCTTGGATTGCCAAGATTATGGTTTTAAAGGATGGTGGGGTGGGTAGGGGTAAGAAAAACATTGGCGAGAAGGGAAAGAGCATCACTTCGGTACAACCCGGGACAAATATGCTGGGATCCAGTAGAAATATTAACAGCAGGCAATACAGAAAGTGGATTGGATCCATCTATACAATGCTTTGTGTGCTGCCTAATATGTGAGGTGTGTTTCTACTCTGGGCTCCTCCTGCATGGCAAATGCTCATTTATGGAATTGGCTGAACATTACAAGACCCTCCTAAAACTCAATGTTAGTTAGGCTTTGCTGGACAAAAAAAGGTTCATTGTTATAATTGTTATTAAAATTATTGCCACTTTGCGGACAATGAAATGTGATTGTTCCATAATGACTTGTGCTCAGCACAGGGAATCTCTCACACTCCACTGATAGTGCCAGTTAAAAAAAAAAACCCATAATTTTTGTGGTCAACTGAGCACTAAAATGTAAAAAAAATGAGAAAAGGTTTTATTATTCTTGACAATTACACAAGTGTTAAGAAACCAAATAGACACATTTCAAAAAGTGACAAGTTTGCAAAAAACTAGACATGCTTAAGGCAAACCATACAAACAAAATGCTTTCATAACATGCATTGTACTTGAAACTGACTGGCCCACACCAGAAATAGCTTTTTTTGAAGCTTAGTCTCAGTGTTAGCCAGATGTTGCAAAAAGGAAATCAGCTCCAGACAACGCAAATATCAATGCGTTAGTAACTCGGGTTGAGCAGTTAAATATATGGGTACATTTTTGCCAGCTCAAACATGTAAAAAAAAAATGTTTAGGATTGCTAACAGAAACTGCTTTTCGGGGATAGCTGTCGGGATAGCGCCTCTCTCCTGCTTCAACATGGCTATCCTAAAAGAGCAGCTTTTGGAAGCAATAATCATGCCTCGAGCGATAAAAACCTACAGCAGTAGAAAATGAGCAAAGGTTTTACTATTTCTGGCAATCAGATTCAAGGACACCACATAGAGTATCAAATCATTTTGTTTGCATGTTTTGCCAGGAGTATGTGTGATTTTTTGCAAACTTGACACTTCGTGAAAGGTGTCTATTTGGTTTTTAAAACCTTAACATTTGTATAGCTGCCAGAAATGGTAACTCTCAATTTTTTACATCTTTGTACTGGCAATTTGTTAGTGGTATATTTAACTGCCTAACCCATGCTAATGCATTGATATTTGCATTATCCTGAGCTAATTGCCTTTTTGGCAGCATTTCGCAAGCACTGAGACTGGACCCCAAAGAAAGCTGTCTCTGGTGTGGGCCAATCAAGTTCAAGGACAATGCATATATTTTCAAAGTATTTAGTCTGTATGTTTTGCCACAACTGTTTATTTTAACAAACTTGACACTTTGTGGAAATGGGTCTATTGAGTGTTTTTGTTCCTTAACACTTGTATAATTTGTAAAAATGGTAAAAGCTTTTCTCATTACTTTACACATTTTACTGGCAAAAGCGTACCAATGTAAGGAACATCACTAAACATCAATAAGAGGTGCTCCAAAGATCAAACACGTACTGAAATTGCTCGTGACACTAATTGTATTGTAGCTCAAGATGCAAAAACTTGTAGATGCTTTATAAAAGCAATTTATATTGTACTGCTTTAAAAACTAGACTTGATTTGCAGAAACAAACGAATATGTTTACCATGTGTGCTGACATGAGTGTGATCAACAGCCTTCCATATTTGATGAACCACACAAATCAGTCATGCGTACAATGAATACTTCTCATTAGCTTATGATGTGTCTTATGTACATTAATTTTACTCCACCGTCTCTCATCTCTCATCTCATTATCTGAAACCGCTTAATCCTATATAGGGTCACGGTGAGCCGGAGCCTATCCCGGAAACACAGGGCGTAAGGCAGGAATACACCCGACGACGGGACGCCGGTCCATCGCCGGGCATTGCGGGACAATTTTTTAGTCTGCGAGCCAATCAACCTATCCAGGAGCATGCTTTTGGACTGTGGGAGGAAACCGGAGTACCCGGCGAAAACCCACGCGGACACGGGGAGAGCATGCAAACTCCACACAGAAAGGCACCCGAGCCGAGAGACTCGAACCCGGGACCTTCTTGCTGTGAGGCGTCAGCGCTAACCACTGCGCCACCGCGCCGCCCTTACTCCACCGTGTTGAAGCCTATAGAGGTTCATCATCTATAATGGGAGACAAGGAAAATGACAATTGTGCCTGCAAAAGTCCATTGAGATGCAACGGGAATACTTTATGTCCAGGGAGTTCAATCACCCCACGGTAACGTTATAAAGTAAATATGATGTTTATTAAAATTACTTAACAAAACAATAACAAGTGCCGTGTTTCATACAATTAATTCCCCACAGAAATTGTCAGGCACCTGTATCGGGAATCGAACCATCGATCTTTGCATGTTGGCTCTGCTGCGATCGCTCTGACCGCAAGGCGAATCAGATACCAACATTTCAGCGAAGGGCAGATCAGTATTACACGTGGGTCGATACAACTGTACTTCCCCGAGCCAAGAGCCACATGATGTGCATTTGTATCTTTGCCAACCGGTCAAGTAATCTTGTGACAATGGCATTGGTGAGGGTAAATGCGGTTCCCATGGTACCCAAGCACCAGCTCTCAATCTGCCATTCATTGAGTTCAATCGTAACATCTCACAGTCGACTTCAGTAAGCAACTAATCGGCTTAAATTAAATGGTGGCGAGTCAAATGCATTGGCAATGTAACGTCATGCTTCCAGAAAGAAATTTGCTTATTTGTGACTCTGGCTTTGTTAATGTGCTTAGAGAAGTGATGCTGTATTTATTAAGAAAGTGGCCATGGCCGTAGCCTGTAGCCACCTAGGCCAGAAGTGTGCGCAGCACTAAATAATGATATACAGCATTGAGTGGGCTGGTTCTAACATCATAAAGGTAGTCCACAAGTGGCCAGGAACATATCGGTGAGCTGACGGATGCCTATCCCTATTAGAAATATATTTACAGCTAACTGTTAAAAAAAAAAGCTGCTACTTTAATTTTGAGCGGAACTGGTGTCCACTAGAAGTCTGTCCAAACAATGTGACCTTACTGCCACCAATCATTGACATGTTGTGCATGAAATGTATATGTTTAAATTAGTGTTTAACAATATTGTTGTTCAGTTAAGTATCAGTAACTGCTTAAGCCTGTATATGGTCACGGGAGGCCAGAGCCTGTCCTGGCAGACACAGGATGGAAGGCAGGGCTATGCCCAGGATGCGAAGCCAATACATCGCTGGGCCTTTTTTGGGGGGAGGGTGTAATTATTTTACTCAGCAGGCCAATTAACCTAAGCATTAGCGTGTCTTTGGATGGTGGCAGGAAACCACAGTACTTGGTGAAAACATACGCGGACACAGGGAGAACACACAAACTTCACACAGAAAAGCACCCCAACCGGGAACCGAACCTGGGACCTTCTCGCTGTGAGACAGCAGCACTACTCACTGCATCACCACGAAGTTATAACAGCCCTTGTTGAATGGAAGCACAAGAATATTATTGTAACTGCAAGCACACGATTATACAAAGTTCATAATGTCTCCTCAAAGGAAAAGACAACCTGACAAAACTAATTCAACTTTAATATCTTAAAAGTATCACAATATCCATGTATCTAAAAATAATGGGCAAAGTTCGAGTCCAACTGTGAAGCAATGGTAATTTCTATCGGAGGCAGTCAGCCCGTGATAGAAATTGTACATTCTTATGCAGGGTCCAAATTGGCTAAAAATCAACACCATTTAATTTCTGCAAATTGGTACTCAATGAATAAAATGTTATGTTAATGGTTCGAGATGATCCATGACCAGGTACTGAACTTATAAAACTTCCATTTGTGAGACAAATGCTTTGCCACATCACACAGCCTGACACATAAACTGGTCATTAATGGAACCAGTTACTGTGAGAACAAAAATGATATTCATCTCCAATCACAGCTCAAAGTTTGAATAATTAGATCCTGACAACTTACAAGACTGATTTCACCATTATTGTGGTTAATCGGTGTGGTAGAGTTACCACTGCTATTTTAACCCGAAAGCCTTTGTGACGGATATTATAGGTGAAAAATAGCCATTGGGTAAAGTAACATAAAAATCAGTGTCCTAAACAAACTTCCGCCTGACAAACTCCATCCATAATGTTGTCATGTAAACAGAATGTGTCAATTTATTACTACTTCAGCATTACATTTACAAGCGAGTAGACGTTTCACTGATAATTGAACAAACCTTTTGCTGATGGCTGCATCCAGTAGACGTGAGTTTAAGACACTTTTACATGACCCAACTCAACAATACTTTAAAATATACTATGCTATAAGTTCTAGGGCCAAGACTGCCAACTAGATCGGGCTACTATGCATTAATATGCTCTTCAAAGACTTCAATGGCACGAATTAACATCTTTAATGTGTTCCTTACTACACAACCTTTTGCTACGATATGTAATGATTTATTTCACTTATTGAAACAGATTCTTTAACAATACAGGCACCAAATCTTAAATTGCACGAGTTTGTTTTTTTCCAGTTCTTCAATGTATGTTGTAGGGATATTTTGCCAATTGTTGTATGGTTCACTAAAACTAATTGTTGTATTATTTACTAAAACTGAAAAAAGTCGAGAAATATCAAATGATTGGAAAACGTTTTTGAATTGATGTGAATTCATGGGAAATGTTATCAAATAGATCAACTTTACTGTCATTCCATTCGTATACAATTGCAGTTTATAGAGGCATGAAATTACATTTCTCATGGTCCCCGGTGCAAACCTAAAACAAGGCTGAATACATAATTGAACATAGCAGGGTTAAACACGCAAACGAAATAGACTGCGTATAGTCGAGTGAAGTGGCCAGTGCAGGTACGCGCATCAGTGTGTTGGGGGGATGGAGCCTCTGAGTCCTGCTTCTTATGATGAAGAGGGGTGGCGCAGCATGTGATTGAGGAGCCTGATGTCAAGTGATGACATTGACAACTGAAACATTAACATATATTTTTTAAACATTAAAACCTTGTTTTACTCATTAAACCTTTTACTTAAAATTATATTTCAAATGTTAGTATATCAAATTATTACAGTTAAGGCACAAACAAGTTAACATTGAACACGTTCACATACAATCCAAAATAAATTACTAAAGAACCTAAAATCCAAATATTCAATAAAGTAAAACCACTATTTAAAGGACCTCTCTATTCAAAGGACTTCGGAAAGCAATTGACGATGTCTGCGACTTCTGAGACAGCGGTGCGCATTGGAAATAATGGAAAGAATATTTTTTTGTTTTAGTGTTTTTATGTTCCGTAGAGCTTTCAACTCCTCACGGCTAGGACTATTGATGCGGCTCAGTGTTGTCGTGCCAGGATGTTGGCTCTCTTCTGACTTGCGCCTGGTTGGGAACATTTATTCCTTCCTCCGGCTTGGACTGTTCATTCGGCTCAGTGGTGCCGTGCCGGGATGTTGGCTCTCTTCCGATCCGCACCTGCTCGGGAACATATGTTCCTTCTTTGTTAAAGAAATTATTTATTTTTTGCTGACTTTGTCCTATAATTTGTCGCTGCAGTTTGACTTTCAGTTGAACTGTTCTGATGCTGTTGTTGACATGGCGTTCTCGCCACAGCTTGCATTTGTAAAAAAAAAAACCCAAAAAAGTTATTGCTGCTGATTTGCCGTTCTCTGCCGTTGTTGTTGATGTGCCGTTCTTTCCGCAGCTCTGTGCAGCGCTCTGTGACCCTCGGGTGAAAAGCATTCTATAAATGCAATTATTATTATTGGCGCTCTTAGACACATGTGTTACTCTACTTAATGGACTTAAGAATATATAGGTTGATATGAGATGAGGTCATTACTGCATATATCAGATAAACATCCACATTTAATGGATACGATTACCCCATATTAGCCCATTAAACCGAGGTTTAACTGTAACCAAAAATAATCCAGAACTTGATTTTGTGTAATGACATTGATTCCCGTTTCCATGAGCCAGTATAGACTGCATTTGAAATGTGAAGGCAAACAAACCATCAGTTTGTAAATTAAATCCTGAACTACGTGAACATTCATGACCTGTGGATGTGGTGAATCATCACGTCCTCCCGTTGCCCCTTCGTGTGCACTGCTGACACTTACAATGACCCTACTCGATGCAAAACAACCTCGCCTTTGAGTCAAGAAATATGCTCCTGTCATTCAGCTTGCATATGATTATCCTACCTTAAGTGCACCATGCTATCCAGCTGCGTACAGATATGGCATCGTGACAAGGGGTGAATGTAAACAGCTCGACTAATGCATAGTATACCTCAGAGCTTGCAAACATAAAAACTGGAGGTGTTTGTGGCAACCCTCTATGCACTTTTTTACTCTCACGTGAATTAAGTCTATAATTCATTAACCAAAGTTCCTTCCGTATCAATTTTCCAAATACGCTCATATGAAATTGGCCAAACATCAATGTAAGACCTGCCTAATGAAAAGTATGCCCTCGACACATGTATTATGAGGCACATTTATTCAAATAAAAAATATGCACAAATTTAAACACCACTGCTTCTCAGTATGAGTCTTTAAAAATCTCCTACAGACAGCAGAGCATTGTGTTACATTACAAAATGAAGACGCCATCGTACAGACCCTATCCCAGCAAGTACGGGGTGCAAGGTAGGGCTGTACCCAGGGTGTGATTCCAGTACGTCACAGGGCACTGGGGGCAATTTACTCAACAGGCCAATTAACCCAGGCAGCAGAGTGCCTTTGGACAGTGGGGGGGGGAGTACTCGGCACTAACTCACGAAGACATGGGCAGAACACGCAAACTCAACACAGAAAGCACCCGAGCTGGGAATTGAACATGGGTGCTACTTGCTGTAAGACATCAGCGCTTCTCGTGCCACCCGCCATTCCAAATGGAATCACTTAAAGTGGCCTATATCACCCAACACTAGATGGAGCTCCTTTGTGCCCTATAGGAAACGCCAGACAGGGAGTGTGCTGTATTGTGTGGGATGACTTACCGCAGCTGATGCGGGAGGATATCGCTGCCGTTTCTGTGGGAGTCCAAGGTGTCTGCACACGGAGGGCAAGGTGACATCTGCTCATGGGCATGCGCGCAAACTCAGGGCAGGTCAATTAAATATGTAACCCATGCGCCTTACTGACAATGCTATTTTAATAGCACATTGTCACGACAGCTTAAGCCAAACGCTAAAGTATGGTGACTGTGTCAAAGCAAAAGTTGAGAATACACCGACAATTAACAAATTGCCTTACACCCTTCATCACAACATACTAGTGACTTATCAAAAATATTTAGCCAGGTGTGCATGTTGATAAATTAATAACCGAATAAATCACATGCTGTACAAAGACCTGCATACCAATAAGCCAGAACCAGTCTCAGATAATAAAACCACAACGGCGGAATAATGACAAACGAGCACTGTTCCCTCTGCATGCCGCCTTGTCTCAAAGGTAATAAATGCACTTCTAGAGTGCTTTTCACCTTGAGGGTCACAAAGTGCTGCAGAAAAGCTGAGGAGAAAACGGCATGTCAGCAACAACGACATATGAATGGCGTATCAACAACAATAAAAAAAAATTGTTACAAATCTGAGCTGTGGAGAGAACGTCATGTCAATAACATCAGAGCAGTTCGATTAAAAGTCAAATAATGGCTATATTTTGGAGACGAACATAACATAAGAGATACATATAACTGTTAAACAAACGAAGGAATAAGTGTTCCTGAGAAGGCACAGGTCGGCAGAGTCATCATCCCAGCACAACAGTGAGCCACATAATCAGTACCAGCTAGAGGACTTCAAAGCCTTATGGAACAAGTGATTTTTGAAAGGAGATTTCAAGATGCCCAGGGACGCAGCTGACTGAATCTCCAATGCAATGGCATTCCATAGTCTGGGAGCAGTGCGCGAGAAGACTCTGTCACTCATCGAATGGAGGTGTGGTCTGGGCACATGCAGTACGCCCGTATTGGAGGATCGACATTGCGTTGAGGAGAGTGACTGAAGTATGTCATGGATGTATGCCAGAGCAGCGTCATTAAGAGACCTGTAGGTGAGGAGGATCTTGAATTCAATCCTATATATAAACGGTAGCCCGTCGAGAGACACCAGTACTGGGCATATGTGATCTTGAAAGTGTGTGCGAGTGAGAACTCCAGCAGTCGCATTCTGCACACGTTGGAGCGAATGATCAGGTAGGTAGGGATGCCAGGGAGAAGTGCACAGCAAGAATCAATTCGTGAAGAGATGAAGATATGTATTAGCTTCACAGCAACAGGGGTTAACAGGATGTTACTCAGTCTGGCTGTTTCTAAGATGGAAACAGGATACCTTCGTCATCTTGTTGATGTGTGTCTCAAAGGTAAGTAAAGAATCAAGAGTCACTCCTAGACTCCGGACTGCCTTAGCAACGTCCATGGTCTGGTAGTCAAGCATCAATTAGATGGGTTCAGCCTTGGGCAACTGGTGCGGAGTTTCGACAAGCAAATCTTCAGTTTTGTCGCAATTTATTTTAAGAAATTTAAACTGAGCCAGACCTTCACAGCTGACAGTGAGAATGACATGCAAAGATCAGATGCACGGACGGATGGTTTGCGTGGATATAAATTTGGATATCATCGGCATAGCAATGATATCTGAGATTGAGGCCGTGCAGGACATGGCCAAGTGGTTGTATGTAGATGCTGAAGAGAACTGGACCGAGGACAAGACCCTGAGGAACTCCAGACAAAACAGGATGGATCTCTGAGTTACGTCCTCTGAGGCTTACGAACTGCTTCCAGTTGGAGAGGTAGGAACTCAGCCAGTGCAGGGCACAGCCAAAGACCCCTATGCCCTCCAGTCACTCAAGTAAGGTAGGGTGGTCAACGGTTTTAAAGGCAGAATTTATGTCCAGGAGGACAAGAATACTTGGCAAGCCAAGTAGATAACTACTTTCATCAGAGCAGTTTCAGTACTATGGCCGAATCTGAACCCAGATCGAACGGATCGAGGTCATTGTTGAGGACGTGTTTCTGGAGTTGCACAGCGAATGCACGTTCCAGGACCTTCGAGAGAAATGATAAATTTGAGATGCAGTGATAATGATCAAGGATGTTGCAATCAAGGCCAGGTTTTTTGACCAGAGGGGTAACTGCGGCACATTTCAATAATGGGGAACGATGCCGGAGTGAAGGGAGTTATTGAAGAGATTAGTGATGAAGGTGACAAGGGGTTTGAAATTTGCCTGGATGAGTTGGAATGGGAAGGGGTCCAGTGAGAAGTTTGTAGGAGAAGGAACATTTGTTGACGTATTGACTGATGGTTGAGACTGGGTTGAGATACGGTGGGCTTTGTTTTTTTTTCTGAGAAAAACTGAATCAACTGATCAGCCTGATCTTAATTAATTAATGTAGATGAGGGTAAATGACTGATTGGATGAAGGAGCTGATTAATGTATGAGAAGAAGATCTTTGGCTTGTCCCAGATATCAGCCAGGATGCTGGGAAAGTGGTTGGTATGGGGCACAATCAAGTGTCTTCTGTTAGCGATTGAGCTGGTCCTTAAAGATTTGAGCATGAACGGTGAGGCCAGATTTTCTCCAAGTCCGTTTGACCCTGCGTGCATTCAACTTGAGTTCCTGGTGTTCAGCAGTATACCAGGGGGATAGTTTTCCAAGTGAGACAGCATGATTTTAACGGGGCCAAATCATCCAGTTTGCTTGACAGCAGGCTGTTGTAAGTTTCAACTCTCGCATCAGAAGCAGAATGAGATGAGGCAGAGAGTGATGAACTGTTGATTACAGCAGTGAATAAGTCTGGAGTGATTTCAGAATTGGATTTGGTGCTTGGTGATGGGAATGTTTGGCGGTACTTGAAAATGAAACCAATCATCGGAATGATCACACAGGCCACAATCAGTGATGGACAGGTTGGTTACAGATATGCCCGTTGAGCAAAACAAGTCTGGCATATGGCCACATATGTGAGTGGCAGATGTCATGTGTTGAATGAAGCTAAATGATTTTAGAGTGCCATGAGATCCCTTAAAAGAGGGCTCTTTGGACAGTCAATATGGATATTAAAATCGCCAAAAATCAGGATCGTCTAAGAACTGAAGCACAGCTTATAAAGCATCTCAGACAGTTCATTTACAAAAGAAGTGGAGGCTCCAGGTGGGTGGTTGAGCAGCACCAACTTCACAGGGTGAGCCAACCTCCAATCCAGACACATATGCTCAAATGCATGGAAGGTCGGTGACAGAATCAGACCGATGTCGGCAGTGGAATCAGACGGATGTCGGCAGTAACACAGTTGAAAACCAAAAGGCCACCACTGCAACCATGGGAACGAGTCTTCTGATGGAGTGCAAAGTCCGGCGGTTGAGCCTGATTTGATGTGAGAATATCATATTGATGGTGCCAGATCTCTATTAGGCAGAGCAGGTTCAGATTGTTGTCCAAGATAAGCTCAGCAATGAGTATGGCTTTTTTGGTGTTCAGAGAGTGCGAGTTAAGCAGGGCAAGGTGGATTTGATTTGAAGACAATGTGCGTGCTGGGGTGGACCTGACCAACGGTATAGGCCGTAAGCAACGCTGAGCTGCCAAAGGCCTAATTACACACTGTAATGTATACGTAATATTTATAGTCGGCTAGAATAGATAGGCTTATGCCAACATACAAGTGTATTTTAAGATAGGTTGAAAATCTATTGAATTATTTTTCAATTTTCCATTACAGGCCAAGTTAAATGTATTAATGGGCAGGACCAGGATCAGCGGGCAGAATGTTGTACTCTCTTCTTATCTCAGGCCGACCGCACACGAAGGGGTGGGTACCACCACACATGGTCACCTGTCTCCCCAGTGCTATTGATACACACTGCACCAGGAACTCATTTAATGATATACCTATGCACAACCCAAGAACCAGTTCCGAAATGAGTGACATCACTCACCACTGAGGTTAATTATGGATTAGAATAGACCCTAGGTCACAAAATCACTTTTGCAAATGGAACTATCCTGGTCTCTTGAGTTCTCACCCGCTTAAACAAAATGAACCCAAATGGCCACATTTATAGTGCTATGTACTAACTCCTGCATCACCACTTCCAACTTTTGTGTTCGACCTGGTACACACACACTCACTGCATGACGGGCCCACACCTTTCTAAAGCTCAAACGATCCCAATCAAAGCAAAACGTTTGTCAAGTTTACAGTGGCCTATTGGCCTATGTGAAGAAATCTGTGGAGCCAGCGCTGCCCTGTTGTTCCAATGAAGACATGTGACTCCTGGAGTTAATTCCTATCATGTAATTTATACAGAGATGCTTACTGCGTCTCTGTATAACTTTCAGGAAGTCCTACCTTGGAATGCCCAGCCAATTCACAGTATAATAAGTTACACTTCTAGAGCGCTTTTCACCCGAGGGTCACAAAGCGCTGCACAGAGCTGTGGAGAAAACGGCTTGTAGTATCACACAGTTACATGCACAAAGATTTCACGAAAAAAGCGCTCTAGGAGTGCATATAGTATTATAGTGCACACAGGGGCAATTGCTGATGGCGAATGTCTAGAGGCCGGCACGACTGACGAGGGTATTGGATGGCCAACACCCCGCCCGGACGCCTTTGCCTCCCCAGTGCTAATGTTCACAGTCGCACCAGGTACTCATTTAATCTTAAGTAGACCTAGTCATGTACATAAAGACACATATATAGCACGGTACGTAAACACCCGCACATTGTATATTTACATTGTACGTACAAGAGAACGCGTACAGTACCACAGTGCTGCACATAGCACAGCATGGGTATAAACTCACATCTGATCACAGACGCACTCACATATACAAATTAATTCTTTACATATAAACACAGCACACACCAAGACAATCGCATTCTATCCGCACAATATTCATATAATCTGTACAGTACAGTATAATACGCAAAGTTGTGCATACATACGTACACAAACACAAAGGCACAGCTCCCCCGGGCAGACTTATCGACTGCTGGGGCAAGTGTTAACACACACACAAACATATGCATACACCCACATCCGCACACATGCGTGTACTGTACACATTCATACATTACACAAGAAACAGAAACCCAACGTTCCCATCAATGACCTCCACGTCCTCAAAACACAACTCCCCTCATAAGATTACCGGCAGTACCACGCTACAGTGATGATGGTGGTGGTGATGGTGATAATGTTAATAGCGGTGGTGATGATGTTGATGATAGTGGTGGTGATAATGACGGTGGGAATTAAAATGATAAGTGTGGTTGCTCTCACCACACGCCACGGCGCACGCTTCCCTCACAGCCCTGTGCTTGTTCCCGTTCGCTTCCTTGGCCAGACTCTTCAGGGCCTCCTCCATCGCCTCTAATCGTCACCCTGCTCGAAGATGGTCCTCTGCAACTATCCCTCCTCCTCAGGCCAGCACTAAAAAGATTATGGGTCACAGGACCCAAGCGGTGACTGTGTCTGCAACGTCGAGGGCAGACGCGGTTAACGCGACTGCCAGAAGATGCGGCGATGTTTATTTTAAAATGTTTTGTCAGTCTGTGACAATGATAGCGATGAATGATAGTTATTAATCTATGATTATGAAGAGCCTGTTTGGAAAATAATGAGTGGCGATGATGTACATATGATGATGTTTGATGATAAATGAAGATGTGTGATTTTCAATCAATGCAAACGATGTTTTGGGCGATGACGTTGAATGTAAGATGCGAATGGGTATAATTACGATTATATTGATAACTTAACAACAATAAAGACGCGTTGATGATGACAAATCTATGATGGTGATGAACCTATGCTATGATGACGGTGATGATTATGATGAGGGAGACGAGTATATAAAGACAATGATAAACCGATGGTATTGATGTCGTCGTAATGGTCTACTGTACACAGAGAGGGCAGATGGCGCACACAGTGGTAGGCGTCGTGGAAGGGTTTGGCTGTCTGACCAATGGGGATATGGGGGTGTGGCCAGGGATCAGCTGTGACTGGCAGGCACCACCCACACACGACCCAGACACACCATCCACCCACCTGCACACAACCCACACACACCATCCACCCACACAACACCCGCTCCACCCACACAAATCATTCGCCTACCCACACACTACCCACACACACCTTTCACCCACACACCACCCGCTCCACCCACACAAACCATCCACCTACCCATACTCCAACCATACACACCATACACCCACACCCCATTCATACACACCATCCACCCACCCACACACACAATCAACCCATAAACACCATCCACCCACACACCACCCACACACCATATACCCACCCACACACAATCCACCCACTCACACACCATGAGCACCACCCACCCACATACCACGCACACCACCCACCCACACATCACCCACATACACCATCCACCCACCCATATACCACCCACACACACAACCCACACACCCACACACCATCCACACACACCATCCACCCGCACACTATCCATCCACCCGGACATACCATTCATCCACCCACACACGACCTGCCCCACCCACACACACCATCCATCCATCCACACACACCATCCACCCACACACACCATCCACTCACACCCCACTCACACCATACACCTACCCACACACCACCCACACACACCATCTACCCACCCACACACAACCCACAAACACCATCCACCCACACACACCATCCATCCACCCACACACATCATCCACCCACCCACACACAACCCGCACTACCGACACATACCATCCACTGACACACCACCCATAAAACGCACATACACTATCCACCTACACACACCATCCACCTACACACACCATCCATCCACCCAGACACACCATCCACCCACAAACACCATCCATCCACCCAGCCACACCATTCATCCACCCACACACACCTTTCACCCACACACGACCCGCTCCACCCACACAAACCATCCACCTACCCATACTCCACCCATACACACCTATCACCCACACAAACAATCCACCCACACACACAATCAACCCATACACACCATCCACCCACACACCACCCACACACACCATATACCCACCCACACACAATCCAACCACTCACACACCATGAGCACCACCCACCCACATACCACGCACACCACCCACCCACACATCACTCACATACACCATCCACCCACCCATATACCACCCACACACACAACCGACCCACCCACAACCATCCATACACACCATCCACCCACACACTATCCATCCACCGAGACATACCATTCATCCACCCACACACCACCTGCACCACCCACACACACCATCCATCCATCCACACACACACAATCCACCCACAAACACCATCCACCCACAAACACCATCCACCCACTCACACACAACCCGCACTACCGACACATACCATCCACCCACACACCACCCGTACCACCCACACGCACTCTCCACCCACACACACCATCCATCCACCCACACACACCATCCACCCACCCAAACACCAAACCCACACACAAACCACCCACCCACACACCACTCATACACACCACCCACACACACACACCACCCACCGACACACCACCCATACACACCACCCACCCACACATCACCCCCACACAAACAATCCACCTATACACACCATCCACCCACACCATCCACCCCTCCACACACACTATCCACCCACACACCACCCGTACCACCCACATACACCATCCATCCACCCAGACACACCATCGAAAAACACACAAACAACCATCCACCCAGACACACCATCCATCCACTCACACATCACCTGCACCACGCACACACACCACCCACCCACCCACCCACCATCAACAAATCCAGTCACACCACCCACACACCAGCCACACATTCCACCTACTCACACACCACCCACACACTCCATCCACCCACACACACAATCCATTCACCCACACATCACCCACACACCACCCGTACCACCCAGACACACCACCCGTACCACCAAGACACACCATCCAACCACACACACCATCCATTCACCCACACATCAGCCACACACCACCCGCACCACCCACATACACCATCCATCCACCCAGAAACACCATCCATCCAACCACACACCATCTGCACCACCCACACACCATGCATCCAACTACACACCATCGACACCCCCACATACCACCCCCACCACACACACACACACACCACCCA
>JAZEWT010000021.1:9197754-9214206 GCA_036362905.1 Mordacia mordax
AGACACTGAGTCACCGTGGATAGACAGGATCGATCACACACACACACACACTGAGTCACCGTGGATAGACAGGATCGATTACACACAACACAGAGCCACCGGGGATAGACACGATCGATTACACACACAGACACCGCACCGTGGATACACAGGATCGATTACACACAGACACTGAGTCACCGTGGATAGACAGGATCGATTACATACACACAACACCGCACTGTGGATAAACAGGATCGACCACACACACACACACACTGTCACCGTGGATAGACAGGATCGATTACACACAGACACTTGAGTCACCGTGGATAGACAGGATCGATTACACACACAACAGACACCGCACCGTGGATAGAGAGGATCGACCACACACACACACACTGAGTCACTGTGGATAGACAGGATCGATCACACACAGACACTGAGTCACAGTGGATAGAGAGGGTCGATTACACACACACAGACACCGCACCGTGGATAGACAGGATTGATCACACACACACAGACAGGGTGGCACCTCCATGCTGGGCACCTTGGCTCGAGACGCTGCCATGTCGGGCCGTGCGGTTAGGCGTGCGGTTGGGTGTGCGGGACCCCGTGCGGCTGGGCAGCCTCTGCAGGCTCTGCCAGAATGAGCGCCCTTTCCTCTTGCCGTCCGGTTTCCCTGCGCGGAGACGAAACAACGACAACGCCCCCCCCCCCGTGTAGTGGACTATGGGGTCGAGCTCTGTTAGTGAGCAGCGCATGTGGAGGCTGGCACGGGACACATGGGACGGTGGGTGAGCGTGCTGGGGTGAGTTGTTGTGCAGGTGAGCTATAGGGTGTGCGTGTGAGCATTGGGGTGAGGTTGGTGAGGGAGAGTGTGGTCGTTAGTGAGAGAGTGTGGTCGTTATTTAAAGGAGAGTGTGTGTGGTCGTTAGTGAGGGGGGCCAGACCTATAGAAAATAACTGCTGCAAGTACTGCGCCACGTGTACGTACGTTTGTTAGTTTGTCTGATCAGATATGCGACGGTCGGATATGTGACACTGAACTGTGCCTCTGACGCTTACCCACTGCCTCATCTTGCGACGTGGACTTGTGTAGGGAGCTTCTGTGTCAAACAGAGGAGCCAAGGAGGACATGTAGAGAGATTATGATGATGAGGGCAAGTTTTACGTGTGTGTGTTTCCGTCAGTTAAGATCTGGATCCGTCCCGTGACCGATTTTCAGAGAACCTTGGCATCCCTTTAGGGTGCAATTCGCCTTGCACCGACGCAAACCATATGAACTCATTAGCCAATGCTGAATGTTGGCACCGTGTGTGCATATCTGCACAGAGCAGTGGAATCACGGTTAATGCACTGTGCCACGAACCCGATGACCCGAGTTCAATTCCTGCTCACTGGTCCTGGGCCTCTCCTAGTTTGACTCGGCCTAAAAATGAGTCCCTGGTGCGGTGTGCAAGCGTCACCACAAGGGGGACAAATGCAGCTGGGCGTGGTGCTGGCCAAGCACCTCCTCGTGCGCCACTCGCTAACAGAACTTTATCCCCGCTGTCAGTCAAGGCTACACGGGGATTTGTATCTTTGCGTCCGCGGAGAGCAGTGGTGCAGCAGCATTTCACGTGCCGCGCTGTGGAACCAAACGACATTGACGGGCGGCACCTGAACCGGCCATCGCCCCCCCCAACTCCTGGTCAACCAAGCCTCGAATGATTAGCTGATGAAGGGTGCAGAGATAAGGAGTTGGGCTGACAGCAGGGCGATCGAGCGTGCTCCCGGTCGCTCAGGGTCAGGTTTCACCCTGAGCAGCACCCGTAACCTTGACTGAAGGTGCGATTGAGAATCGCTCTTTCAGGATAGCCGCGTTGAGGGCTCCTTCTCTCTCCCTCACACAATTCTCGTGCGTAGAGCTGAGGAAAGCGACATCGGTGCGCACGTGGGATTTTTGTGTGTTTGTGTATATGTTCAGTTGTGTCTACACGTGGGCGGATGCATTATACGAGCTAACACAACATTAATTCCGCTTTTCATGAATGCATGATAATTCTACGTCAAGGCTTGAATGACAAACATTAGATAAAATAATGATAGGTTAGGTTTTTAGGTTGGCTCACTTAAAAGTGTTGTAAACCTGCCTAAACCCAAGTAAAAATTCATTAGTAGTTTAGCACAGCCGTGTGTTAGAGAGCACACCCAAACAATCTTTAACGCGCAACATTGTAATTGTATTTAGAACTACATTTACAATTGTAACCCACATTTACAATTGTAAATGTGTTTTTCTGTTTAACGCAGAACATTTACAATTGCAAATGCTGTACATGTACAATTGTAAAAGATTGCCAGTTTATTGCTCATACCTGCATAAACAAGGCACTGCTGCCAACGCCGTAACAAATGGACACGTGGTGTTCTCGAGATGAATCCTACGGATTAGACGGGTTTAGGACAATTTCACTCTCACGCGACTCGATGCAGCGGCGAGTCACTTGTTTTGTAACAGGCGATGCCCTGTACGCCCGTCGTACGCACACGTGTGGAGGCATTCACACAGATTACCCAACAAGAAAAACCCTCATATTCCCATTAGTTTCAGCGGTGCGATAAAAGCAATGGCAATGTATATTACTGTGAATAAAAATTCCAGATCTCACTAAATAACAACGGGCAGATAAGACAATTACATTCCTACGCCTCTTGTGTTCTACACTAATGTTTAATGAGCGATACATTTAAATGGTCTCGTTTCTACCACTTGCAAAGCCCCGCATTGTTACAGAAGTGAAATGTATTTCATTGGGGAAGGCAGAAAATAAAAACCCCACTAATGGAGTAGCGACGAGGTTCGTAACTGCGATGGTAATAACGATACCGGCCGGTATGCTAGGGGCTTGAAGGGCCCGCCCAGCCACGTTTAATCACGCTGGCGTCGTGTGTTTGCGACAAAGCACGCGCTAATCGATTTCGCAGGGTCGATAGAATTCGGGCAGGTTACTCATTTGGGATTACAAAGAAGGAGGCACGGAGGCGCAAGGCCTAGCGCGACCGTCTAGCAGCAAGGAGGGTTCAATTCCCGACTGGGGTGCCGCCTGTCTGAGTGGAGTTTGTGTTCTCTCTCTCTCTCTCCCCATATCCGCGTGGGTTTTCAGTGAGTACTCCGGTTTCCTTCCACAGTCCCACAGATAAGCTGCTGCTTCCAGATTAATTGACCTGCTGACTAAATTGCACCCTGGTTCCTTGCGATGGACTCGCGTGCCATCCTGCGCACAGCCCTGCTGTTCCTCCTTTATCTGCCGAGATAAGATTAAGTGGAAACCGATAACGGGCGAATGAACCACATAGCAGAAGCTGCATCGCCACTCTTCCAGTCCCTTCCCGCAATGCTGTTAGCGAGCACCTATTGCACTAAGGCGAGCGTGGCATGCGATGGAGTGGTGCTGCCTGAGCTGCGCTCGGCTACCTTTTATAATAATAATACTATTAAAAGTTATAACGTGGGGTGGCACAGTATTCTGACGCCAGTATTTCCCAGATAGCATGTCGTAAATATTATGATGTTAAGTGCCAATTAATGAATGTTTTCTTTGTTACTGGAGGAAAGCCGAGAACCCGGTGGAGACACATGGAGGACAGGGGTGGACATAAAAGCCAAACAGAAAGACAGTTCGATTCCTGCCATAGGGACGACCTTCTTTCTGCGACTAGGTGCGGGTGCTACCACTGCTCCACCCCACCTCCTAAGGGCTCTACAATACGATTTATTGCGAAGGTGATAAGAATTGCATTCACCACCGCATACGTATTCCCATGTGTAGTTACGATAATGTGTTGGCAATTTGCTTACTCTAAGTCTTCTGATGGAGATGCCACGTGTCCGAGAATTGTTGAGTCCTAAGGAAAGGAAAGTAAAATGACACCACATCCACACTCCAACAGTGTACACACACACACACACACGTGTCCTGCACACACACACACACACGGTCAGTGCTCTGCTCATACACACACTGTCTTACTGACACACACACTGTCAGTGTCCTGCACACACACACAAACACACTGTCAGTTTCCTGCACACACACACACACACGGTCAGTGTCCTGCACACACACACACTGTCAGTTTCCTGCACACACACACGGTCAGTGTCCTGCACACACACAAACACAGTCAGTTTCCTGCACACACACACGGTCAGTGTCCTGCACACACACACACACACTGTCAGTTTCATGCACCACACACACACGGTTAGTGTCCTGCAGACACACACACACACACGGTCAGTGTCCCGCTGAACCCCACACACATGCAGTGAGCCACTTTCTTACTGGTACGCCATACCGGCTAACTTTCACCTCTGGTTGTTGGTGATAACAGCGACAGCTATACTTCCCCTTCCGTGTGTGGGCAAGCCACATGCCGGGTACCTTGAGCTGTTGCGCTTGTCGTTGGTTGGTGTCGGCGGGATCGTCCTGCTCGCTCGTTCCCTGTGGGGAGCAACATGGCGTCACATCAAGGATAACTCGATGGCACCACTGCCCACGCTGTGGCCCCCTCCTCGTTATCCGTGATCCCCTCATTATCCGCGAACTCCTCCTCATTACCTGTGATCCCCTCCTCGTTATCCGTGATCCCCTCCTCGTTATCCACGATCCCCTCCTCGTTATCCGCGATCCCCTCCTCGTTATCCAGTCAACTCCCCGTTACCCGTGATCCCCTGCTCGTTATCCGCGATCCCCTCCTCGTTATCCGCGATACCCTCCTCGTTATTCGTGATCCCCTCCTCGTTATTCGCGATCCCCTTCTCGTTATCTGTGTACAACGATGAAACAGCTGCTCTGAGTGCTGGAGCCACTGCCGTGTTAAGCACCATCGCCACCATTCGGTAACACATCCCATTTGCCGCTCGTAATGAAGTTCCCTTGGGTTATGCGGCAGGGCGGTAGTACAGCGCTAAGATCTGCACCCCCTCTCAGAAAGACGATCCTGCCCGAGGTAGGTCGATTCCTGCCTCGTGAACCTTTCTTTGTGAGTGGTATATGTTTTTCCCATCTTCTGTATGGGTTTCCTCTGGGTTCTGCGATGTCCTTCCACCCAAAAAATTACAAGTAATTAATTGACAGATAACACATTAATACGTAGGACACTCCCCCCACCCCTCCTCTCTGCGGTTTCTTTACGTCTCCATATCGTGTCTTGCCCACGACGAGGTGTGGAATTTGCATGCGTTATGAATTTTTTTATTAATTGGCCGATAACATCGTAGTATTCAGCACACGCTGCCTGGCAACTGTTTGCGAGGGTTAATCTCCATGTCTCTGCGGTCTCGTCCCTCTCTCTCTCTTCAACACTGAACAAACATGCGTGCATCATGCTCGTATTTATTTTTTATTATAGTCAGCAGGGTCGGGCCTGTGAAATCAACACTGTTGACGGAAGTTATATGCGTTAAGATCTTTACACCTGCATAATCGCCAGATATGGTAAAACCTGTTGTAATCTTATATATGTATACTGGCAAAAGAGTATCCATAGCGTTAACAGCCCCACCTAAGCTATAAAGCATTGATACTGCGTTGTTCTCAGCTGACTGCCTTTTGGCAACGATTGACACCGGCAAATAGGCTCAAAAGGAAGCCACTGCCAGGTGAAGATCGGTCAGTTGAAGGACAATGCATAGGTTATCAAAGCTACCTGTTTGCATACTTTGCCACTAGTATGTGTGGCTTTTGCAAACTGGACGCATTGTAAAATGTGTCTATTTTGGTGTTTGGGATCTTAACACCCGCATAATCGCCAGATATGGTAAAACCTGTTGTAATCTTATATATGTATACTGGCAAAAGAGTACCATAGCATAAATAGCCTACATCAGTACAACATAAATAGCCTCCGGTGCACTGTGATGGGCTGTTGTTCCACTCTGGAAGAGTACCACCTTGTGCCTTGCGTCTGCAGGGATCGGATGTGGCTACATCTACAGGATCCAAGCCGGTACACAATAAACAAAGCAACTACAAAAGCAACGGTTTAGCAAAGGCAGCATCTCTCTCAAGAGCTCATCTTTTAGGATAGACGTGTCAAACGTTCCTCCTCTCGCCTTCACGACGTTTTCTCCTCTCAAATTAGACCTATCATCGGACTTCAGTCAGCTTGTATTCAAACTGGAAGAAACTGTTGAACTATGTAGCTCTTTGTAACAGTTGTCCAGCGGGGAGGGGTAAGAGATATGAGTCAGTGTTAACGTCAGAGTCAAGGGGTTGGAGATGGGAGTAAGTGTTTATTTAAGCTCGAAGTAACTGCTGAGTCATGTAACTCTTTTCAACAGTTGTCTATCAGGGAGAGATTTTAGCTGGCAAAAGTTGTCTTGTATAAATCTGCAGGAAACGTATTTATGTGACGTTGGGATCGTCACACATTTCAAAATTCTGTTTTAGATGTCAAACAAAATCGACAACAATTCCTTCTTAACAGACTGGTCATACACGTTCACGTGTGCGTGTGACACTGGAGCCTACAGGCCCCGTCTCGCTACAGGCCCTTCCAAAAAAACCCCTCACATTTCTCTGTTGTGAAGATATCTGGGTTTAACGATCTGCAACGTTTAACAGCATTCACACCGTTGTCGTGCCATGGATCTCACAACTGACACCCAACAACGGTGTAGAGGCCCGCATCAGTGCACCCCCAGCTCACACTATCGGTATTAGACCAGACCCCCCATTTGGGGGGGGGTGGGGGTTAAATTCCAAGGTTTTTCCCCAAGTTGTAGAATTTGGGTCAGCCGGGGGCACCACCAAGGGCCAGATTCCAGCGCAATCGCGTTTGGAACCAAAGCTGCCATATCAGAGACGATGACTGACCAATGAGGGGTAAGACTACTGGTGGGGGCAGAGTGGAGAGAAGAGCCAATGGGGGAAGAATTACGGAGGATAGGCTGGACAAATGGGGAGTGAGGAGGGGACTTCCGGGAAGGAGGGGAAGAGGGTGAGCACGTGGTGCCGCTGAAGAGAGAAAGCAATGTTGGCTGAGAGGAGTGGACGTGCGACCATTGGGAATACAGAGAGCGAGCAAGAGATGTGGGGAGATACACAGAGATGGGAGCAGTGAGAGATAGCTGAGATATAGTGACAAGGGGACACGTGTAGACATAGATCGGGGGGAGGCGGTGGCCATTGTCCGGGGAAGAACTAGGGGGCTGGGTAGGAGCGGCCAGGGTGAGGGGAGACACCGAGGGATCCGTAGGCTGACATAATAGACGGAGAGATGGGGGGAGGGGTCACGTGATGGGCGAAGGAGCCGCCATTTTGTAGCAGGAGGAAAAGGTTGGGAAAAGCGGCCCGCTGCCTGGCCTCCCTCGCCCGGCTCTCCCAGCCGCCTTCCTCGTGATGCCCTGCGCATGTGAAGCTTCTTGCTCTGTTCCAATGCTCTGTTCCAACGCGCTGCTCGTCGGCCCGTTTAGAACGTCTCGTCTCCGCGACTGAACGAGCTAATTGCGCCTCCTTGCCGAGCGTGCAGTGCAGGGCGTATTACCGCAACCTCCTCCACTCATCACCCTTACTCCTTCTCCATCTCCTCCACCCTGCGCTGTACTGTTAAACTCTGCAACGTATCACTACTCTAGTTCGTGACTGAACTGAACTTTGAAGATGATCGGCCAAGCGGTTTTTACATCGGAACAGTTCAAAGAGTATAATCACAAGCACACACTGCACTTGTCTTTTATAGCTGGCGTTTTTTCATTTTAGCTTTTAATTTTATCTACCGTTTCACCTTTTACACTTCTACTGTAGCTTTGCTTTGCCTTGCAACGCTTGGGTGCTTAGACACGCAAACATTAATTATTATATTGTTATTCTGAGGTTCCATGTAGAGTTTCAAGGCTCATTTTAGATGGCTGGATTAAACAAGTATTTAATAAATTCAACACATATCATGTAAATGTTGCTTACGTTGCACATCCATTGTACAAAACTATTAACTTTTAGAGAATTTTATGGGACTTGCACGAGGTGTGCCCACCGTGTCCTGACTGCTTCAGCCACTTTCTTACCAGTGCAGTGTACCGGACCGTATCGGCTTACTTTCACCTCTGGGTAAAGGAACAGCCCTGCAATGTCTTACTCAGGCCACTACTGGTGGAAGAATCTTCACGAGGGAGACTGGTGACCAGGCAGGGTGCTGACCACATGCATTTGTGTGCTGTGCCAGTCTTCATAGGTACTCTCTAAGACAACTTGACCCTACAGTCTGTTAAAGGCTATATGGGGTATCTTTGCCTTTGCCAGTGTAGCCGGCGCCAACCTGCACCGTCTCTCTACACCCATGATGCGGCTGCCGATCGCACGAGAGACTGCAGGCCGGCGCCAGGCCAGCTAGATGTCAGACATGTGAACTCGGCGCACGTGAGTGCACACGTGGCGAGGAGGAGGGGGTGATACGGATGGTAAAGTTCTGCGTTGTGTTTTTGTTCAATCCCCCTCGCGCATGCACCGCTCCTGGTCCGCCGACACTCGATATTTTTCTTCCACCATGAGGACTCGATCCCACACGTATCTTCTCTCGAAATGATTATATTTATTAACTCTGCAGGCACAGCACCTGCAGCAACAGCCGTTGTAACACCCGCACATTATAATCGCATTAACCTCTCGCTCGCCTCACAAAAGCTCCTCCGAACACACTGTCCGATGAAGGGGGGGGGGCGTAGCTGACTGTCCGACGTTTAACAGCTTAACAGAATCTATAAGATACGACGACATATAACATCCTGCATTAACACCGCCGGTATCACCACATCCAATACAGCGAAGATGGCTGCCATCTTCAACACCCTAAACTAGTACTACAAAGTTATCGCAATCTTTATGGTCGAGAACCATAGTGAACATCATCCACGTACCTGCAGCAACAGCCGTTGTAACACCCGCACGTTACAATTGCATTAACCTCTCTCGCTCGCCTGCAGACAGTGCAACACATATTACTATTAAACATACCCTATATATGTTTATTACATGTACACTCTCTTTTAAACATGTTTTGGCGAACTGTTAGGAGCGACAGAACAATGCGGCTCACCTCACAACAACTCCTCCGAACTAACACACTGTCCGGTGGGGGGGCATAGATGACTGTGCGTGGGGGCGTGTGCGATGCTAATACGACCGCATCATTCCCCAATTAACATTAATATGTGCGGCATATGTACGTGCAACTCATCTCATCAGTTAACACTGGTTACATTCACCCCCCCTGAATTGTACTATCATAGTTGCACATATTGACTCACAACAAACAAGCAACCTAAATATACCATGGCGATTCGATTCCTCTGACCAACATCGTCAAGAGTGATTGACCCCCAGAATCCCCACAGTCAAATGTGATGCCGAACTCACCAAATTGGACTCAGACCGCCTCAAACCTCAACATCTCAACCCGCAATCAATACAATACTACCAAAGAAAACAAAAACACATCTACAAAAAAACCCACACCACACTTTTTACCAAAGCCCATTAACGCCCAAAATATTGCCTCCCCCGCCACTAGCCCATGTTCTCTAACAGTGGCTTGTGCATCATTGTCTCTACCAATCGCTTTATCGGTCGCACTTCTCTCCCAGGTCTCATCCTGACCCTGACTCCAGGTCTCCCGCCATTAGTCGTGGACCCTGCCACTCGTCCTTCTCGCGCCGTAGTTGAGTCGGTGTCAAGGCACCCAACAGAAGTGGCTGATACATTCCCGAGGCTAGGATCACCCAGAGCGACCGAGCTCTGAGACACCACCAAATCCCCAGTGCCTCCATCCCCAGATCTCATCTCATTATCTGAAACCGCTTAATCCTATATAGGGTCACGGTGAGCCGGAGCCTATCCCGGAAACAGGGCGTAAGGCAGGAATACACCCGACGACGGGACGCCAGTCCATCGCCGGACATTGCGGGACAATTTTAGTCTGCGAGCCAATCAACCTATCCAGGAGCATGCTTTTGGACTGTGGGAGGAAACCGGAGTACCCGGCGAAAACCCACGCGGACACGGGGAGAGCATGCAAACTCCACACAGAAAGGCACCCGAGCCGAGAGATTCGAACCCGGGACCTTCTTGCTGTGAGGCGTCAGCGCTAACCACTGGGCCACCGCGCCGCCCTCCCGAGATCTATCACCAGCATTTCCGATATCTCCTGTGAAGCCATTCCCATCGCACTGAGATACCCACGTTCTTGTGCGCCCAGACGAGTCGTCTTCCTCAGCCAGTGCGATCAGGTCCTATTCCCCTCCTCAGGACGGACTCCCATACTCTGCATCACTATCTACTACTCTAGACTCTTGTCAGTCAACATACTGACATCATCTGCTTCTTCAGCAAGAGATTTCGATGAACAACTTTTGTGTTTCCCTCTGGATCTATGATTCTGTACACATGATTCTGAGGAGTCCTGTTCTTCACTGTGTCAGCGTAGGGTCCCACCTATCGGCTAGTTTCCTCTTACCACGCTCTCCTTTGTTTTCAAGGAGTACACGATCACCACCCTCAGTGATGTCCCCCGGCTCTTGTGTTAAAATCTTTCGCCTGCTGTTGTTCCTTTTCGGCGTGGTACTGAGCAATTGCCACTGCCTGTTTCAAATCTGACACTAAAGAGGTCGCGTATGTGCTAGTCTACCACTACTGGATCCCTCAAAACATTCTGAAACATTACATCTACAGGCAACCACGGCACCCGGCCAAACTTCAAACTAGAAGGGAGGGTAACCCGTCGTCTCATGAACTGTCGCATTATACGCAAACGTCAAGGTCTGAATTTGCTGGGGCCATTCCTGCTTCACCCGAAGAGGTAACGACCTTAACATATTCTCCAAGGTCCTATTGAATCGCTCCGTTCCACCATTCCCCATTGGGTGATACGCCGTCGTATGAGATTTCTTCACGCCTGCCAAAACCATCAGCTCACTGACCAACTCACTCTCGAAACTAGTGCCCTGGTCAGAATGAATGCTTTTCGGGAACCCGTACACGCAAAACACATTATCCCAAAGCTTTTTCGCCACTTGCTTCGCCGTCTGATTGATGCAAGGGAAAGAATGAGCAATCTTTGTAAAATGGTCCGTAACCACTAAAACATCAACCGAATGCTGACGCCGGTCCTCTGCACACCAAAAGTCCATGCAAACGAACTCCATGGGTGCGGTAGTTTTGATACTTTCCAATGGCGCCCTGGCTGCCGGTTCGGGTGTTTTCGCTATGATACACCGCTTACAGCAACGCATGTAATTTTTGATATCCCTCACCATCCACGTCCAACGTAGCTTTGCCAGACTTAGTGTCCTCTCTCCACCCTGATGTCCAGCCAAATCGTGCAATCCCTCCAAAACCTTTCCCCGCAGAGATACCGGCACCACGTACTAGCTCCTTCGTCGACCCGACAGTGGGTCCTTTACAACTCTGCGCACAATTCCATCATCCACGTCAAGCCTTGCCCACTGCTGCAACTATTGTCTAACATCCAAGCCCTGTCCATACCTCTCACACCTGGAAGGCACACGCTTCCTCTCTAGGTAGTGTTACACCCTCGCAATCACAGGGTCCTGCCTCTGACTATTCCTCAGTTCATCTAATGACATGGATCGCAGCAAGTCTTGTCCAGGTGGCACTAAAGGCTGAATATGCTGAGCCGCAGCCATTGCCCTCAGTTTTGTTGTCTCTTCCCAATTTGACTCAGACGCAAAAATCGCCTGAACCGACGCTCCATCATACGTTTGTAGCCAAATGCTATGCTCACTAGCCCGGTCCTCACTGCCTTGTTCTGTGACATTCAGGTGGTGTTGACTCACCCACCTGAAGGCATCTTGTACCCCCATGTTCCCCACCCCTGCAGCTTCTGTCGTCAAATCGCGATAGGGCTCACAACGCAATCTTCCATTCACCCCCTTCACGAATGGTTCTCTGCTTAGAGCATCTGCTACCACATTGTTACGGCCCTCGATATGTTTGTTATTGAAATCATAAGGCGCAAGCTTGGAGACCCATCTCTGTTCACAGGCGTCCAACTTTGGCTTTGGCAGAATGTACATCAACGGATTGTTGTCTGTCCACACTGTGAACTTCTGACCCTTCAACCAGTTACTGAATTTGTCACACACTCCATTTTAGCGCAAGAAACTCCAAGCTGTGTGCTGGATATCTCCTCTGCGCATTGCTGAGTGTCTTGGATGCAAACGCAACCGAACGTGCCCTTTCGTACCCCTCCAAAACTTGGGACAAAACAGCTCCTAGGCCATCCAGAGACGCAACCACTGATAAGACAAAGGGCATAGAGAAATATGGATGTGCCAACATAGTGCATTTCACCAATCCATCAATCAAATCATTTATAGCCTTATCACACTCAGGTGTCCAATCTTCGACCCGTAACTTCCTGTACTTGCCCTGACCCTTCATGCCTTTTCCCCTCCTCTTCTGAACTGCGTGAGTTGGAACAATGCCTTCGCTTTAGCAGAACAATCAGATATAAAGTGTTGGTAATAATATACCATCCCAGGGAACGACTTGATTATACATACACATGGTGTATACCCGTCTTGCTCCATAAGATCCTCCTTTTTCATCCGGGAAATCGCTTCCACCTTCTCGGGGTCCACAGATATGCCGCTTTGATGAATTACTTGTCCCAGAAACTTAACGCTCTTCTTTAATAGGTGACAATTCTTTGGTGCCAATTTCATATTGTTCTCCCTTAGCCTCTCAAATACCATACGTAGCCTCTGTAGTGACTCAACCTCCGTGGCAGCAAATACCAAAAGATCATCAAGGTAACAGAGCAAACTTGCGAAGTTTAGGTCACCTAAGACGCCCATCGTCATACGCCTGAAATAAGCACAGACCCTGAGGCATTCTGTTGTATTCATACAACCCCATAGGTGTTGTAAAGGCTGTGTACTTCTTGTCATCCTCATGCATGGGGATGTTGTAAAATCCTGATGTTAAGTCCATGGTGCTAAAGACCGTATTTCCCCCCTAGTGCCGCGAGACAGTCTGCTTGATGCGGCAGCAGATGGGCATCCTTTACTGTTCTTGCATTTAGCCAGCGAAAATCTGTACAGATTCGGAGGCCGCCATCTTTCTTCCACACCAACACCAAGCGGGAAGCGAACTCACTCACTGACTTTCGAACAATCCCCTTCCCCTCCATCTCTGAAATAGCTGTTCTGAGCTCCTGGTAGTGTGCTGGTGGAACCCTTCGATATGGGAGACGGAAAGACCGTTCGTCCGTCAATCTAATACGATGAGTAAAGTCTGACAACTCTCTGCAATCGAGCAGACTCCTTGAAAAAATGACTTCGAACTCCGTAATCAGATACACCAACTTATGCTTTGTTCCCTCATCGACCTCACACTCATCAACATTGATCTCTGTCATCCCAAGAGCTGCCAATTTTTGTTTCAGTTCCAAACAACCTGAATCAACATTTCCATCACGACCCGGAAACCGCGGCAATTCCTTCTCATGCCTTCCCTGCTACAACGCCAAGTCTTCCACTGCAATACACGGGGACACATCTGCCAGCTTACTTTCCTTGGTAATTGGACGACTTTGTGGGATTAACGACTTTCATTGGGATCCAACGATCCCCCCACAAAGGTGTAATCACTCTTCCCACAATAATGTTCTTTGGTAATGACCTCGCTGTCGTCTGTTCCACAGTAACTGTTCTACCCGGCGACATAGGCGTCCCCAATGGAAGTCTTCCCCACACTAGGTGTTCCTGCTTCGGTAATAGCGTCACAGCGCGTGCTAACTTGACTGTCCCAACACATTCTGGGGCCGCACCACCTCTCCAACCTGTCATACCGGTGAGAATATCAGCTAAAAGCTCTCCATCTGTTGTCACTGGGGTTGATCCTCTAGAAACGTTCTCCCAATAACCTTTCCCCCTCCTGAGCACCTTTAGCAACTGCTTGATCACATTTGAACCGATTATGATGTCCTCTGTCTGACCCGGGACTACCAATGTTGGTTCGACCATATCCACTCCATCCATGGGCGGCGCGGTGGCGCAGTGGTTAGCGCTGACGCCTCACAGCAAGAAGGTCCCGGGTTCGAGTCTCTCGGCTCCGGTGCCTTTCTGTGTGGAGTTTGCATGCTCTCCCCGTGTCCGCGTGGGTTTTCGCCGGGTACTCCGGTTTCCTCCCACAGTCCAAAAGCATGCTCCTGGATAGGTTGATTGGCTCGCAGACTAAAATTGTCCCGCAATGCCCGGCGATGGACCGGCGTCCCGTCGTCGGGTGTATTCCTGCCTTACGCCCTATGTTTCCGAGATAGGCTCCGGCTTCACCGTGACCCTATATAGGATTAAGCGGTTTCAGATAATGAGATCCATACGCAATGGCAATTCATAAATACACTTGACTTTTGCCCTCACTCCACCACAACCAATCAAAACTACATGATCAGACGATTGCCTTTCTAGATCAAACCCCGTACCCTGCAACTGCTGTTCTACTAACTCACTGATAGTGCATGTCATTGATCCAGAATCCAGCAAACCTCTCAATTCAACCTTGTTCCCAACTGTCACAGGGATGTGGAATAGCTCACTGAACATCTCAACCCTCTGCAATCCCTTACACTCGGCCGACCGTCGCGCAGGGCATGCGCGTGCGCCGGCCTGCCGCGTGCCGTGCCGGCTAAAGCGTGCGACTCTTGAGTGGAGGGCTTAAGTTCACATCCTGGCTGGGGGCCTTGACTGACCCATCATGCTCCCGATGATGCTGATGTACATTGAGTACTGGGTTGTTGAGATTGTATCGATGTAGGTGTTCATGGCTCGACGTTTGAGAATTTTTCTCAAGAGCTGTTCATGATGTTTGGCCTCTCTCTTTCATGTTTGGCCTCTCATGCTCAAGGCATCATCTGGGGTCTGTTAAACAATGACTGGGCCCGGGATAGGCTGAGCTCTTGTCATGAGAATGTGGAATTTACAATGGCAGGTGACACTTTGCTTGTGAACTGATGTAACCAGTGTTAACAGATGATGAGATGAGTTGCACGTACATATGCCGCACATATTAATGTTAATTGGGGAATGATGCGGTCGTATTCGCATTATGCACACCCCCACGTAGAGTCAGCTATGCCCCCCCCCCCCCTCATCGACAGTGTTAGTTCGGAGGAGTTGTTGCGAGGTGAGCCGCATTGTTCTGTCGCTCCTAACATTTCGCCAAAACATGTTAAAATGAGAGTGTACATGTAAGAAACATGTATAGGGTCTGTTTAATAGTAACATGCGTTGCACTGTCTGCAGGCGAGCGAGAGCGGTTAATCCGATTGTAACATGCAGGTGTTACAACAGCTGTTGCTTCAGGTACGTGGATTATGTTCGCTACGGTTCTCGATCGTAAAAATTGCGCTTTATAGAAGCGATAACTTTGTAGTACTAGTTTAGGGTGTTGGAGTGTTGAACATGTGATGGTCTGGTAGTGAGTTGATAGTGATGTTGCTAATTAAGGGGTTTTGGCGGGAACCACGCCGTCCTCGGAGGTAGCCATCTTCGCTGTATTGGCTGTGGTGATACCGGCGGTGTTAATGCACAATGTTATATTTCGTCATAGCTTATATATTCTGTTAACATGTTAAACGTCAGACAGTCAGCTACGCCCCCTCATCGGACAGTGCATTAGTCGTGAAGAGTTGTTGCGAGGCGAGCGAGAGGGGTTAATGCGATTGTAACGTGCGGGTGTTACTGCTATTGCTGCAGGTGCTGTGCCTGCGGAGTTAATAAATATAATCATTTCGAGAGAAGATACGTGTGGAATCGAGTCCTTGTGGTGGAAGAAGAATATCGAGTGTCGGCGGACCAGGAGCGGTGCATGCACGGCGCGAGGGGGATTGAACAAGAACACAACGCAGAACTTTACCATCCATATCACCCCCTCGCCACGTGTGCACTCACGTGCGCCGAGTTCACATGTTATCCGATATTCTAACTGGCCTAGGCGCCGGTCTGCAGTCTTTCGTGCGATCGGTGGCCGTATCGTGACTGTAGGGAGAGACGGTGCAGGTTGGAGCCGGTTGCATAAGGCAGTATGTGTGTTATCCCCCTTGTTCTGAGAGCGTTTTCCCCAGGTTCTCCAGTTTCCTCCCACGACTAAATAAACACAAATTCATTAATTGACTGACCAAACGTTGAGCCGCTATGAACCTGGCAACCTGAGTTCGATTCCCGCTTATGGCCAACAATACCTGCTTTTGGGACCTCTGGGTGAAAGACGCTTTGAAAAATACATCTTCATCTTCATCTTCATCTGCTTAATCCAGGGCCGGGTGGGTAAGCATCGATGCCCAGACTTCCTTCACCCGAGACACTTCCTCCAGCTCTTCCGGGGGGACCCCGAGGCGTTCCCAGGCCAGCTGAAAGACATAGTCTCTCCAGCGTGTCCTGGGTCTTCCCCGGGGCCTCCT
>JAZEWT010000021.1:9227776-9266875 GCA_036362905.1 Mordacia mordax
TTGAAAATGACAGTGAAAAAAAAGTCCACCTCCCACTCTGTATGGAAGTGGTACGTTTTTGTCTTTTTACTTGGTCCAGCTCCCCCACTCATTTTTATACCCGTAAGTTTCGAAGATATAAATTGGAGACTAACTCACTAGCTTGCTAGAGCACTACGTGCCGTTATGTGCGCATGCGCAGTGACCCGTGTGTCGGAAAAGGTCAGATTGGTCAGACCAGCCATGAGACCGGCTGTGCTGTACGTCAATCAAGTGACAAACGTCATAGTAAGGATGGATGATAGGCTGACGATTAAATGCCATGCGATCTACTCACACTACCTTTGCGATCGACCAGTAGATCGCGATCGACGTATTGGGCACCCCTGCTGTACAGGGTCGCCGGGGGCGGAGCCTATCCAAGCAGACAGAGGGCATAAGGCGAGGTTATACTCTTTATGTGATGCCAGTATATCGCACAGCACACTTTTGGGGCAATTTACTCAGCAAGCCAATTAACCTAGGCAGCAGCATGTCTTTAGACAGTGCAAGGAAACTGGAATACCCGGCAAAAAGCCACATGGACACAGAGAGAGAGAACACAAAAATTTCACACAGAAAGGCACCCGAGCCAGGAACCGAGGCTAGGACCTTCTTGCTGTGAGGCAGTAGCACTCCTCACTGCACCACCCCATCACCGGACCCCATCACAGGAATGTGGAATTTCCACCACTGGTTCAGAGTTCTGACAAACAGAAACGAGCGGTGTCCATGTGAGCAGCGACTCGCCAAGAATTGTATGCAGGACCTTCCTTAAAAAGTGTTCAGAGACTCATTAGTGAGTAACTGTAAATTACTGGAGCACAACACAGCCCACGGGTTAGGCCCAGCACAACAATGCATTCTTTCCAGGCCTGTATAAAAATAATCAAGCATCAATCAAATTGTACTGAAAACTATATAACTGATTTTTGGCCTATGTTAAAATAGATTCGTGTTTGTGACATAGGCCTATACCGCTATAGCCTACTACTATAAATTACACTACTCTAAACACTACTATAAGCTATACACTACTATAAACTAGGGCGGCGCGGTGGCGCAGTGGTTAGCGCTGACGCCTCACAGCAAGAAGGTCCCGGGTTCGAGTCTCTCGGCTCCGGTGCCTTTCTGTGTGGAGTTTGCATGCTCTCCCCGTGTCCGCGTGGGTTTTCGCCGGGTACTCCGGTTTCCTCCCACAGTCCAAAAGCATGCTCCTGGATAGGTTGATTGGCTCGCAGACTAAAATTGTCCCGCAATGCCCGGCGATGGACCGGCGTCCCGTCGTCGGGTGTATTCCTGCCTTACGCCCTGTGTTTCCGGGATAGGCTCCGACTTCACCGTGACCCTATATAGGATTAAGCGGTTTCAGATAATGAGATGAGATGAGACTACTATAAACTACCCTATGCCATACACTGCACTACTATAAACTATACAGTACTATAAACTATTCAATACTATAAATTACACACTACTCTAAACTATACATAACTGCAAAGAATACACTATGATACACGACCCTAAACACTACACTATACTGCTCGTGTTTGTGACACAAGCTTATACCGCTATAGCCAACGTCAATGTTCTGTTTGCCGGCAAGGAGTGCGGGGGTATGGAGAGGGTCAGGTGGTCCTGACGAGTTGGTAGCCTTTATTCAGTCACTTTATCTGGAAGCCCTGCACAAAACTAAGACTGTACAATGTAATTTGACAGCCCGTGAGTGCTGTTTATGAATTACTGGCCTTAGACCTGTTGTGGTGGGAAGCGGTGGTGATTGGGGTGCTGCCTGTGGTATGTCTCCCTTTGTTTCACAGCGACCCATCGTGCAAAGTGGTCCAGATGTCTGGTGACCCCATCAAATTGAACCCAATATTTATTTTCCTTCACACATTCATTTCTGTTTCAAATAACCCTCACTTATATCAGACGGCGAACACGAGGTCGTGTGCTATTGAAGAGCGCCTTGTAAGGTGTGTACATGCTCATGAAAGATCGCAAATACAATACGACTATGAAATGGGGGTCACAAAACATCCGGACCACCATGCATATTATATCAGGACTTCACAACCGTTTGTACCTTAAAGCCCATTCGGGTCTGGTCTCCACGGACCATGAGGTGGCACTTGTAGCCCACTGATGGGAAACGACCTAGCGGTTGAGATTAGTGGCATTATTTGTCCGCTGCCAGAGAGGTGCATTGTGACACTACGCCATTGAGTTGACATTTAAAACGATCGTGCGTGTGTGTGTGTGTGTATTAGCGGTGTATTATCAATTCAGCTCCTATTTTTAACCGTGTGAGCCATCATCGTTATCCATTTTACTCGGGCACAGCTAAAATAATGAGTGATGTTGGCAGATCGGCCACCGCGTTACCGAACAAAGTCAAAGTCACAGCATCACACTGCAAAACCTAACGACACGGTGGCAATCATCGCCACTGTCGCAACTCAGTGGCGGAAATTCCATATTAACATTACGTGGTTCTCGCGTGCTTGAGAGCAGTGCGTCTCACGTGAATTGGTTAACTCTCGCCCATCTAGGGTAATGGGGAGAATGAATTCTTCATCATCTTGTGGAGGGTCGTGGTGAGTTGGCCAGCAGATGCAAGGTGCATGGTAGAGTTATGCCCAAGATGCGACGCCAGTTTATTAAAGGGCATGGGGGGAAATGAATCAGCAGGACACTTAACCAAAGCAGTAGCAGCAGCAGCAGTGTGTCTAACCACAACAGAAAACCCACGCGGACACAAGGAGAACACGTAATTATCTATGGGTACTTTCTGTCTGAGTACACAGATGATGTAAAACGAGAAAAGGTTAATTGCCAGAGAGAGAAAAACATCCCTTTGAACATTATCTGTGAACTGGCAAAAAATGTACCACAGATATAACAGTTCGACACGAACTAGTAATTCATTGATATCTGCATTGTCCTGAGCTGCTTGCCTTTTGGCAAAACGTGTCTAACACTGGTGAGACCAGGCTCGAAAGAAAACCATCTCTTGTGTGAGCCAATCAGCATACTTTATCAAAGTGTGCTGTTTGCATGTTTTGCCACGAGCATGTGTGGCTTTTGCAAATTTTATACTATGAGAAAAGGTTTATCGCCACACAAACAGCTGACAGAAGGGCACCAGATCCAGGACTAGAACCCGGGGGCTTATTGCTGTGAAGTGGCATCTCTATTCACCGTGCCACCGTGCTGCCACACGTGAAATATATTGAGTTTTAATTCCGCAAACAGCATATGACGGCGCTCAGTGAATAACCAGGATTGAACGCCGTGAGTTGCCACAGCTTCCATACAATGACCGAGCCTCCACACTCCATTCCGGTATCCTGACCCACTGGGTTGTTCACCCGCCAAGCTCCAACATTACAGCGCCAGCGATAGAGTCATTTTAAATTAAAAATTACAACGCACCAGCGGGCGTGTTAATTAAACCGGTTGCAAACACCTCAGCGATGCAAACCAAGCTGCCCGCGATCGATACGGCAAATCGTTTAGCGCTCGTGATTGGCTCCGAGAGGCGTGGCTGACGACTCGTGGAGAGAGCTACGCGCTTACATCTTGGTTTCCTTTATTCACTGGTCGCCCTCGCCTGCCCGGCGCATTGCGCTAACGAGGGAGCTAATCACCGCGCGATAAACGAATCGTGACCCGAGTTCCCACACGTCGCATTACTGGCGGTGGAGAGAGAATGGTCACCATCGTCGCCGTCATTGGAACCCACTTAATCCTGCAGAGGGTTGCGGGGCGCTAGAGCCTATCCTGGCAGGCGCAGGGCGCAAGTCTGCAGCCCCACTGCAAAAAGGTCCTGAAATCGATTTCCGTCTCAAGTGCTTTTCTGTGTGGAGTTTGCATCTTCTCCCTGTGTCCGTGAGGAGTTTTGCCACGTATTCTGGTTTCCTCCCATAGTCCAAAGACAAAGACAGACTGCTGCCCATGTCAGTTGTCCTCACTAAATTGCCTCTGGTGCCCTGAGATGTAACTTGCTTACCTCTTCCTGTTGGACAAGGGTTAAAAGAGCAAGATCGCACAACGATTCCTTTCAGCTTAAATAAAAAATGACTGATTGAGAATTGCTCTTAAATGTTGCTTTTTCAGGATAGCCGTGACAGGCGTTCCCCCTCATCTCCATGACATCACTCATTAACACCCCAGATAAGTGATGACACCCACAGCATTTTAAAATCTTCGCATCACGAAGCTTCGCATCACAAAGCTTCTGAATGGCATGAAACCATTCAGAAGCTTCGTGATGCCTCAGACGTGAGAGGCAAAACATCGTGAAGGCAAGAGGAACACTCAACACGGCTATCCTCAAAGAGCTCAGTCGCACAATGACAACGTCCGTGACTCAGAGAGATAAGGTCCTGCCCCGGCTCTCGATTCCCAACTCGGGTGCCTTTGTATGCGGAGTTTGTGTGTTCTCCCCCTGTTCTGCGTAGGTTTCCTCTAGGTTCTCCGTTTTCCTGCCAAAACTAACAAAAAACACGAATTGATTGGCCAATCGTGTCTGAACAATACGCACGGTGGTGATTTATTAATAATGTTATCTCGAATGAGCCCTCAGAGTCAATGTTGGTGTCAAGATTTCAATTCCAACGACGGGTCAAGTCTATCGGGCTGTATTTCACTTGGAAAGAACCGCTGAGCTGTATAATCTTTTGAACAGTTTTCCAGCGAGGAGGGGTAAGCACGTTACAACATCTCAGAGCACTGGAGGAAATTTAGTGAAGACAATTAACCGAGGGAGCAGCATGTTATTGGTGGGACCGTAGGAGAAAACCGGGGTACCCGAACAGCAGCGCTACTCATTGCGAACACAGCGCCGCCACAATGTCATTCTCATTGCAATGTGATCCACAGTGCGCGTATCGGTTGCGTGGTACAATGCTCCGGCACGCGAGCACTGTATGCAGGTTCGACTCGAACACGAGATGAAGACTCGCACGGTCGCACGGAGTCGCGGGCTCATTACGGCAGCGCACAGTGGTGAATCGTTAGCGGAAATCAAGTTCCAACTGGACGTGGGGGCGGATTTTAAATGAAGCCTCGTTATGAAGAAACCTGAAGATGAAACGGATTAGGATGAAATGGCAACGTTAATAAATTAACAGGCTCAGCTTAAAGAGTCTGGATCTAAAATGCCTGCGTTTGAGCTGGGTTCTCGATATTAAACACTCACCTTCATCAAAAACAACGCAATTATTGCCATGTTTCTCTACATGCCGCATATTCTGATTCTAAAAATGTGTTCTTATATTCGTTAATCCTCACTCCCTACTGCATTCTATAGAGGGTTGCGGTAAGGCAGAGCCTATCCCCGCAGACCCAGAGCCCAAGACACAGCCATACAGCATGGGACACCAGTCCATCGCATGGCATCAGGGATAATTTATCCAACAGGGCCAATTAACCTGGACAACGGCTTGTATTTGGACTGAGAGAAAACCAGTACCCAGTGAAAACATGTGGACACGGCGAGAACAAGCAAACTCAATAGAGAAAAGCCCCTGAGCTGAGAATCGAACACAAGGGCTTGCAGCTGTGAAGTGGCAGCGCTACTCACTGCACCACCATGCCGCCAGCTCTGGAGACTTGAACGTTTAGTTTGCTGAACATGAGACAAACACCACCATCAACAAGAGACATCACACGAACGGCTTGCACACTTGGAACAAGACTGCCCATAGGGTGGGTACTGTACTGCTTTCTTAAATTGCATGACAAAGTTTGGGAGTACAACCGAAATATAATTATGTCACAGGTATAAGATCCATAATCCCGTCACAGGTGTAAGATCCGTTTGAACTCAAGGACAATAGTATATGCGTATGGACGGGTCACAGATAATACAATTCACACATAATTACCAGTTAAAATCCAAATTACTTCCCGTTAATAAAAAAAGCATTGAAGGTCCCATAATGGCTCTGAGCCAGTGATGGAAATTCCACATTCCTACGGCAAGGATGAGTCTCCAGAATGAGAGAACACGAGATGACTTCTGTACAATGCGGTACCTTTTTTTAACTACCGAAGCACTTACACCGCTCAACCCGAGTCAACCTAGATAGCGGCCCATTAAGCTGGTCACAACAATAATCAAGGGCTGATTACAAATATTAATATAAACCAATGATGCTTGGGTGCTTTAATTCGAAGGCTTTCGTGACCAATATTATCAATGAAATCCATTTTTTGGGTTAGGTCACGTAAAAAAAAATATAGATTATAAAATAGTGTCGTTTAACGCTCCACCACCCGACACGGCCAATCAGCAAGGGGTTGTCACGTTGAACAGAAGACGCGCCAATTCCTTTACTAACTCAGCACACTGGTGTGTTGAAAAACGACCCCACAATATTTTACAAAAAATGTATTGTACATTGACGTTTCGCTGACAACAACGTTCAGCATCATCAGGCACCCGCGCCAGCAACTGGTCGGTCAGATCGAATGGCCCGCATACCGCTTCGGTTTATATAGGGGTTGTGATGTCACCACCCACGTGATCAGGCGCCCCGGGACACAATGGGCAATCTAGTTAATTAGTTGTACAAGCAGGTGTTTCGGGTTAATTGAGTTATTCAGACAAAGGGTGCTAGCTATGTCTGATAACCCTGGTCATGAGGTGTTGTGCGAGGGATTACGTTGGGCAATGATGTGTGTGTGATGGTTAGTTTGTTAATTGATAATGCGTTTCCAAGCCACACTTAATTTGTAGCTATCGGAACCATTAAAATTGTTCTTATTTTTCTCAATTTCAATTGATTCAAGGACCAGTCTTGGCCAATAGTGGTTAGTTTTACATAAGATGTCGACATTGTCAAAGTCAACTGTGTGGTTATTTTGGAAAGCGTGTTCCGCAACTGCCGATATCTGTGTTTGACAATTTTTAATGTTTCTTTGGTGTTCTTTTAGGCGTGTGCTAACGTTTCTACCCGTCTGGCCAATATAGCATTTGCCACACGAGCATTTAATGCGGTAAACTCCCTCTGTGGAGAGTTTGGGTAGTTTATCTTTAACACTAGTTAATGCTCCTGCGATTGTTTGTACTGTGCCAAATCTTACTTTAAGTTTTTGTTTTTCTAGAATTCTAGCTATTTTATAAGTTACTCTGGCAATATATGGTAGTTTAATTGTTTTAATTACATTATCATCCTCAGTGTCAATGATGTTTGGCCTATTTTTATTAGTGAGAGCTCTTTTTATTTGTGCATTGCTATAGCCATTCAATTGAAGAGCTTTCTTAACATGTATAATCTCGGTTTTTAGGCTTTTAGCATCAGATACTACTTTTGCCTGGTGTATGAGAGTTTTAGAGAGAGCCAATTTCTGTGAGGGGTGATGGTGCGATTGCGCGTTCAACTAAGCGTCGGTGTGTGTGGGTTTACGGTAAACACTATGTGATATTTTGTAATTTGAACTCCGTCTTAACAAGACATCCAGAAATGGAAGTGTGTTGTTCACTTCCATTTCCATGGTGAATTGTATCGATGGATGTTGTGAATTGAGATGTTCTAGAAATCCATTAAGTGTATCTTTACCGTGCGGCCAGATAACGTATTGAGCTAGTTTATATGTGGCAGAGCCAACAGTGCTTACTATTGGTCTCAGTGGGATGTTAGGCTTATGAATCTTTGGTAAACCATAAAGCCTTGGTGGTTTTGATGACCTAGGCTTTATGATGAGGGATGGGTGGTTCCTCAAACGAGCAATGCATCGGAGTTCATCTTTTGGTTAATTCCACATTTCCGTGGCAGCAACCAAACATCGTGTTGATGGGCAGATGGATGGACAAAGCAAACACAGTAACACACTGAGGAAGGTAATACAATAATGTTTGCAATTCCTAAGAGTTCAAATTTCAATGCATTCATGTAGCTTGTGACGGCTCTATATACAATAAATGCTCTTTTAGGACAGCCGTGTCGAGTGTTCCTCCATTCTCGCTCGACAGAGATATCCAGAAAAAGTGGATGTTCAGAGAAATCTGCAACTCAACATGTTTACATTCGGCCTGCGTTTTAATGGAACGCAACGTGTGCACTGGGACGACTGCCACTGTACTGCGTTAGATTTAGCAGCCTGGAGAGGAAGGGATTGCGCAGGGCGGGGGCAAGATTTAAAAATTACCAAACATTTCACACGAAAAAATCATTGTGACACCAATTAGAAGGCAAAGCCGTGTCTGTGTGTCAATTTGAAACATCGTTAGTATTTAAATGGAACCATGTGGGCTAAATTGAGCTGAGAAAAATCAGGGGGTGGGAATCATGTATGATCAAAATAACAGAGAGCTTTAGAGGCTGTTTAAAAACGTGGGAATGTTATAACGGCTCGTGAAACATATATTTAAGAATTATTAGTGTGCAATGCAAGTCACGGTGGTGCAGTGAGCAGCACTGCTACCTCACAGAAAGAAGGTTCCAAATTCGACTCCCGACTCTGGTGATTTTGTGTGTGGAGTTTGTGTGTTCTCTCTCTCGTAGGTTTTTGCAAGGAACTCCGGTTTCCTCCCATAATCTTAAAGGCACGCTGCTGCTGCTGCTGTTGCCTAGGTTTATTGGCCTGCTGACAAAAAGGCGTCCGGTGCCTTGCAATAGACTGGCATCCCATCTTGGGTAGAGTCTTGCCTCGCGCCTTGTGTCTGCCGGGATAGGTTCCGCCTGATTATGACAGGGTGAAGCAGGAATTGGTAGTGTATGAATTGATAATGTATGAATAATAATAATTGCACTTCTATAGCGATTTTCACCCGAGGGTTACAATGCACTCCACAGAGCCCTCTGTGCCGCGGGCTTTTCCGCTGCGTGGGATTCAAGCTTCGAACCGAAGGAAGTTAGTGTGGAATGTACTAGGTCAAATAAAAACGTGGCACTATCAATCATCTTCTATGTGGTGGTCAAATGTAATGTTTTAGACTGCGACTCCACCATTATCTACATGACTGCGACTCCACCATTATCTTCATGACTGCGACTCAATTGTTATATATCCGTCTGCGACTCCACCATTATCTACACGACTGTGACTCCCCCATATTCTATACGACTGCGACTCCGCTATTATCTACACGATTGTGACTCCGCCATTATCTACACCACTGTGACTCCGCCATGAGCTACACGACTGCGACTCCGCCATAATCTACACGACTGTGACTCAGCTGTTATCTACACGAATGCAACTCAACTGTTATCTTCACGATTGCGACTCAACCGTTACCTACATGACTGCGACTCAACCATCTACACGACTGTGACTCAGCTGTTATATGCAAGAATGTGACTCAGCAGTTATATACAGCTGAGTCCCAGTCTGCAACTCACCGTTATCTACAAGACTGTGACAGCTGTTATATACAAGACTCAAACTCAGCCGTTATCTACAAGACTGTGACTCAGTCGTTATGTACACCACTGCGACTCCGCCATTGTCTACACGATTGCGACTCCGCCATAATCTACACGACTGTGACTCGGCTGTTATCTACACGACTGCAACTCAACTGTTATCTTCACGATTGCGACTCAACCGTTACCTACATGACTGCGACTCCGCCATTATCTACACGACTGTGACTCAACCATCTACACGACTGTGACTCAGCTGTTATGTACAAGACTGTGACTCAGCTGTTATCTACAAGACTGTGACTCAGCCGTTATGTACACGACTGCGACTCAGCCATTATCTAAGCACCGGTAACTCTAGTGTCATTTATGTGTAGGTGACTCTATCGTTATCTATGCTCTTGCGAATCCAGCGTTGTAAAAAATGTGGACATAATTTAAAAAAATTGTATATGTATGTGTAGGGACACGATTTTTCTGAGGGTAGAGACTATCCTGAAACTTTAGTATGGTATTGGATCAGACGACATGCAACATGCAGGTGGCTGATAGGAAATGATTGAAAAGTTGTTCACGCCTTTGTAAAAACTGGGTGGCTGGACTTAATTATGTGACCCAGTAGATTGGTCATGTGTATCAACACGAGATGTTTCCCATGGTGGCCAGAGAGTGTTAGTAGCCATAGTAGCCATGAGCTGCTGACAGGACCTAGGAGATTCTGGAATTTATGGCGGATTGGCTATATGAAATTGCATGGGTACCACTGTTCATCATTTTTTTTCCACACATGCTACCGGACTCCCCTTTCCTTCCCCCTCCACAATGATGCCCTCTCCACAATGATGCCCTCTCCACAATGATGCCCTCTCCTCCAAGACCAGGCAAAGTGTGCACCGTGTGTACAGCCAAAAACAAGGAACAGAGGAACAAACGCGTAACCGTAACCCCTTTTCTCTGCCCTGACATCTGCTCATCAACACATCACAAGAAGCCTCAACAGCTACATGAGGTTGTTTGGTAAACACCAGCCTCGCACCTGCATGCCACTCCACGATCCAAATGTAGACTGGTCCATTGAAAACTCCAAAGCTGACATTCTATCTCCACAACCCTCCTCACACCACCCCATGGGCCAGAAAATAACCGCCTTTGTCTCATGCGAAGACTTCGGCATCAACATCGCATTAACACAACCACCCGTCTTATATCATAATGCTTTTCAAGACAGTTTGGACTGGACATTAAATTAAAATATCAAGACTGTGCCCTATTTACGTGCCCTCTGGCTAACCCCCACCCACGTCCCCATGCCTTTGGCACGAACCCCTCCTTTTAACCCCTTCGTGTACCGCGGGCCCCGCATACACCCTCCACAGGCCCCCTATACTCCCTCCCCCTTGCCTCTTTGTTCCCCGCACATCAACCAATTAACTATAAGGGAAACAAGCCCAACCGATGCTCCACGGCCAAAAAAATAACAATAGTTATAGTTCCATGTTAACAATTATCCCTAACTTTGCCTCTCCCGACCTGCAAGGTGCAATGTTCGACACCCTTTATTTTGATGATCAGGCACCTGGGCACTCAAGAGGTAGCCGTTGCTTTGTTCGTTTGATTTAATCGCTAAACCGGGAAAACTGGTCGACTTGTGTTGTAATTAGAGCTCTGCTGAGACGTCTGTAATAATGACAGATTTAACACTCAGCACCTCTGGGCCCGTTAAGGACGAAGTCCTAACGGCCCGTATCTTGGCTAACAGGTGATCATACAGTGATTAATACTGATGCTCGCTCTCTCTGTATAACTGTCAAGAGTTAATTTATTTCAGGTGGCTTGTTTACCAGATATTTGGGGATGGTTATGTGTGTTAACTGTAGTTGAAAATTGAATTCTTTGTCACCTAATCAAAGCTGTTTATGATAGCTGAGTCGTCTTTTTCATTCTTGTGATTGCTTTATTACTTATTTCTAATGCCTTGTTTCGTCTTTTGTTTACTTTTGCGCATGTACCGACACGTATTTTTTGTCTTGCTTAACGACCGTATGACAAACATAAAATTGGCACCTTCTTTTTCAATAGTTTGAATGCCTTTGAATGATTTTTTTTTTGCACATAACATGACTGTCCAGCATCATGATTAATTGGTCTGTTTAGTAAGTCGTTGGACGTGTAGTCGACAACGTAGTGCAATAAAATGGTGTTGCTATGCCGTTCAGATGTTGTTGTTGACTTGCCGTTCTCTCCACAGCTCTGCGCAGCACTTTATGACCCTCGGGCGAAAAGTGCTCTGGAAGTGTAACTAATATTCTTATTATATTGTATAGATACTGTCTCAGCATAAAGTCGATTTCTCCCTCAGTCGTTGCGCACCACGGCCAGTAAATACGGAGACTCCTGTTGTATACGGTTGGTAAAGACAGTAACCCCTACTTTCCACGCTCCGCGTAATCATTATTGTCAACCATACAGTGAACTGTCATAATATAAGACTGCCTAACACCCCACTGTGGATCCTGTGAGTGCTGTCAGCGTCATTTGTAATAATCTCTCAACTAGCTGAGTAAACTTACAATATTCATCAGACCAGATTATTATTACAAATGACGCTGACAGCGTCTCACAGGATCATAACACAATAACAGTCACGGGAGTGCGTGTTATCGTGTTATGTCCAAACACTATAACAAGCACTCCCGTTTGAAATAGCCATTATCTACACACTGGTGACTCCACAATTTTCTACACGACGGCGACTCTGCCAGCGACTTCTCCAATATCTATGTGCCGGCAACCCCGCTTTTATCTACACAATGGCAATGCCACTGGCAACTCCATCGTTACCTGTGTGTCCGCGACCCCGACATAATCTATGTGCCTGCTACTCCACCATTATCTGCAAATCGGCAGTACCCACCATCTGTTTCCTAAGAGCGATGTTGTGTATGGATGCAGCACCCAGCAGCTTCGTAACATCGCAGGGAACAGAAAGTGGAATATCCCGGAGGAGAGGCAGGAGTTCTCCACATTTTTGCAGCTCAAAGCCCACTTGACCCACTTAGGTCTGGTCTCCACGGAACAGGAGGTGACATTTGCAGCTCAATACTTGGTCACAAATGACAGACTTCAGGAACCAGGATTGGAGTCTCATTTGCAAGAGTCATCTGGTTCACAAAAATAATGACAGCAAATCAAATATACTATAGCAATAAAGCAAAGCTAAATTAGGACTGGGCGGCGCGGTGGCGCAGTGGTTAGCGCTGACGCCTCACAGCAAGAAGGTCCCGGGTTCGAGTCTCTCGGTTCGGGTGCCTTTCTGTGTGGAGTTTGCATGCTCTCCCCGTGTCCGCGTGGGTTTTCGCCGGGTACTCCGGTTTCCTCCCACAGTCCAAAAGCATGCTCCTGGATAGGTTGATTGGCTCGCAGACTAAAATTGTCCCCCAATGCCCGGCGATGGACCGGCGTCCCGTCGTCGGGTGTATTCCTGCCTTACGCCCTGTGTTTCCGGGATAGGCTCCGGCTCACCGTGACCCTATACAGGATTAAGCGGTTTCAGATAATGAGATGAGATGAGAAATTAGGACTGTAATAAAGAGAAGAGCTTTTAACCATTTTTGTCATTAATCCAAGTGTTACGGTCTAAAAATACCAAATAGACACTTTCACAAAGTGTCAAATTTGCAAAAAGCACACAAACAAAATGCTTTGATAATGTATGCGTTAGCCTTGAAACTAATTTGCCCACACGGGGTGGCAGGATGGCGCAGTGGTAACATCTGTACCTCACAGAAAGAAAGTCCTTAGCAAGGTGGTTCGATTTCCATCTAAGGTGCCTGTCCGTATTTAGTTTGTGTGTTCTCCCCGTGTTGTGTGGGATTATTGTTGTGTTATTTTGTGTTATTGTTTTGATTTGCCGTTTATATGTGATTGTTGTTTTTGACATGCCGTTCTATGCACAGCTCTATGCAGCGCTTTGTGTTCCCCAGACGAAAAGACCTTTAGAAGTGCAATTATTATTATATTTCCTCCGGGTTGTCCGATTTCCTCCTACATCTAAATAAAAACCTCATTCATTAATTGACCAATTACGTCGTAATATAACGCAGTGTCTGTAAAATGTTGGTGCTGGCTGACTGCATGGCTGCCTTCCCCTCACTGCTATGTGATTTCCTCACAACACCTCTATAATGATGTAGGTCGCTCTGTATAGGGCGTCTGCTAAATTATAATTCATTAAAAATTATAATAATAACCAGATGCGATATTTTTAGAGCGTACCCTCAAGTGTTAGCAAGGTGTTTCTAAATGGCAATAAGCGACAACCGATTGCCTATTGTTAAGGGTGTCTAATATTTTCAGACGTTAACACTTGAATTGTTTCCAGAAATAGTAAAACCTCTTCTTTTTATTACATCATCACACTGGAAAAAACGTCTACGCAGAAATCAGTGCATTGATGTAGTTTTTCACGGCTCAATGTGTGAGATTTGCTCTTCAGAAATGCTCTTTAAGGATAGCCATGGTGAGCACTCCTCTCATTTGCAACGTTTCACCTCCTTCCATGAAGCCTGTAACACGGGAGGCGAAATGTCGCGATCAGTGTGGAGAAGCACTCTCATCTCATCTCATTATCTCATCTCATCTCATTATCTCATCTCATCTCATTATCTGAAACCGCTTAATCCTATATATGGTCACGGTGAGCCGGAGCCTATCCCGGAAACACAGGGCGTAAGGCAGGAATACACCCGACGACGGGACGCCAGTCCATCGCCGGGCATTGCCGGGCATTGCGGGACAATTTTAGTCTGCGAGCCAATCAACCTATCCAGGAGCATGCTTTTGGACTGTGGGAGGAAACCGGAGTACCCGGCGAAAACCCACGCGGACACGGGGAGAGCATGCAAACTCCACACAGAAAGGTACCCGAGCCGAGTGATTCGAACCCGGGACCTTCTTGCTGTGAGGCGTCAGCGCTAACCACTGGGCCACCGCGCCGCCCTGGAGAAGCACTCGACACTGCTATTCCAAAAAAAAGCATCTCTTAGGAGCAATTCCTATTATTATTTATTAAACCTATGAATTACACCGGGGCGGCACGGTGGGCCAGTGGATAGCGCTGTTACCTCACAGCAAGAAGGTCCCGGGTTCGAATCTCGACTCGGGTGCCTTTCTGTGTGGAGTTTGCATAATCTCCCCGTGTCTGCGTGGCTTTTCACCGGGCGCTTCGGTTTCCTCCCACAGTCTAAAAACACGCTGCTGCGTAGGTTAATTGGCTTGCAGACTAAATTGCCCGCAGTGCTGGTGATGGACTGGCGTCCCATCGTGGGTATATCCTTGCCTTGCGCCCTGTGTCTGCCGGGATAGGCTCCGGCTCACCACGACCCTGTACAGGACTAAGCGTTTTCTGACAATGAGATGAATAACATCGGTCACACGTGGCGGCAGCAGCAGCGCGTGGCCAGTGGTGGCGGTGGCAGAGCACAGCGGCCGCTAACGGAGATGTGGGAAGAGTCGGGGGCTGGGGGAGCGCCGTGCCCACTCCTAATGCCGACGGTAACACAATTGGATTTGCGAGCGGGTCGATAGATCGCCACGCGCATCGACCCCCTAGCTGCGAGAAAACGATCGAGAGGTAGGAGCCGCGACCCAAACTGCCACCACCTCCTCCTCCTTCTCCTCCTCCTCCCGGACGCAAGGGGTCGCGCGCGTGGCCCCGGACGCGCTGACGATGCTCTAGCACTCACGATTACCGCGTCGTTACGGTACTGGGTATTCACGTAAGTTTCATTCAGATCATCAGCAGCCTCCACAGATCGCAACCCCTCATCATGTATCGTAACAGTGTTGTCGTGGAGTCTTGGCGAGTTCCAATGAAAAACAGAGCTATGTCATTTGGAGCTATGTCACAAGTCTGGAGTCTAGCGCTCCTGCTAGTGGAACAGGTCTGCAGTCTAGCGCTCCGGCTAAGCGTCACTTTGGTGAACAGGTGTGGGGGAAGGTTCAAGCTAAATAACGGTCCTGAGTCCTTCAGACTAAAGGAGGTTGATATCAGGAAGAGCATTTGGCTGTAATATTCCATTTAAAAATACTGGCGGTTTATACCAGCAACAACAGAATCAGCATCATCATCATCAGCTGTGAAGAAAGCCATTTAAGGATTAATGCCTCCCCAAGCCTCCACCACCGTTCACTACATCTCCTCGCTGGACGTCACCTTGAATATATTTCAATCATTGACTGTTGCTGCGGTGTTAGTCTTGACTATAGTGGCTACGTGTTCCACCCACGTAATAATAATAGTTCACGCTAAAATGCCTGTCACACAACAGTCGCAAAGCGCCGTACAAAACCCAATGTGCCAGCTGATTTATACAGAAAGCCAAAACATCCCATAACTCGTCATTCAATACACTCAAATTTTATCCCAACTAAGAAAATCCATACCATTTAAGAAGTCAGCCACCTCTGTGTGTTCTCCAGAATCGCCATTCTCAACCCATCAGCGTGCCCACAGCGCCACCTAGTGGTCCGTGTAGACCAGACCCAAGTCGGACCAAATGAGCTCGAGGTGGAAAATGTTGAGAATCCCCGCTCTAATGTGCGCGTTCCTCCATCTCAGTGTCATTCGTGAGTGTGCGCCTCTCAATCGCTCATATTCCGCAAGACATTTAGTTTTCCGCTCCGCATCATTTGCTCGGCCATCCGTGGGTTAGCTGGCAGCGGCAACTCCACAACATCTGCACATTCATGAGGACCACGACTCTTAGCAGGTGTCAGCGAATCGCCATGACTCGGGAATATCTCGCTCGTCGTGATCAACTGCGGACTAATGGCGTGTCACGGGGACATATTATATTTTTACTATTATCATATTCTTTTATACAGAAGCCTGGCCTCGAGTCTTGTCATTTCATTTCGCCCGTGATTTCCCGAGTCACGGTGTGACAGTAAGATTAAGTGGGGTCATAGGGTGGCACAGCCAGGAGGGAATGATTGCAACCCTGAATTAGTTTGCACGCTGACTGCACTGACTGCTCTGTCCGATACAGTAACTGCAAGCCTCCTCGCTGGAAAACGCCAGCAGAAGCTATAATTTATACCACGGTTCCACGCGACGGTAAGGTAGCCAGATGTAGCGTAACACAAAAAGCTGGTAACACGCGAGTCACACTAAATTGAGTTTCTCGTGGGAATTGATCTCAAGAGCTGCTCTTTCAGGATAGCCGTGTCGAGCATTCCCTCTTTTGCGAGGTTTCGCCTCCCACGTTAACGGCAGTCAGTCACCGAGTGGCCGAGTGAGTGAGTGGGGGGGTAAGTGAGTTACTATGTGAGCGTGGGTGGGTGAGTCAGTGAGTGAGCGGGTCAGTGAATGTGAGCGGGGGCATCATCAGTCAGAAGCTTATTGATGCTTCCCAAGTTGGCAGGCGACAAGTCACAATGAAGAGAAGTAACGTTCGATACGTCTATACCGAAGGAGCGGTTCTTAAGAGCAATCCTCATCTGTGGTATGGTAGTGATGGAAGAGAAGGGAGCTCGTGATTGTGAGGGCGAGAGTTTGAAAACCAGCCAAAGGCTCAGCATAGCCTTCTATCAACCAACCAATTAACCCCTTTGTGAACGATACAATCTCATCTCATCTCATTATCTGAAACCGCTTAATCCTATATAGGGTCACGGTGAAGCCGGAGCCTATCCCGGAAACACAGGGCGTAAGGCAGGAATACACCCGACGACGGGACGCCGGTCCATCGCCGGGCATTGCGGGACAATTTTAGTCTGCGAGCCAATCAACCTATCCAGGAGCATGCTTTTGGACTGTGGGAGGAAACCGGAGTACCCGGCGAAAACCCACGCGGACACGGGGAGAGCATGCAAACTCCACACAGAAAGGCACCCGAGCCGAGAGACTCGAACCCGGGACCTTCTTGCTGTGAGGCGTCAGCGCTAACCACTGCGCCATCGCGCCGCCCAACAATAAAATGAAAACATATTTTTCCGTCAAGCGCACTGAGGCCTCGTGTGAATGGCGCCGTGTAAAATCGAGTTAAATTCGTGGAATATCAATCACCGCTGTGAACGCAGACAGCGCCACGACCCCACACTCGTTTTCAGCGTGAGACATTGTGACGTCATTACTTGATGGTGCGCTAAATACCACACTTGGTTTCCATTAATTCGCTTGTCCTTGCCTGCTTTCGGGTGACATTGGCATGTCCTTCCGGGGTATTTTCACTGTGACTGCAGAATATTTTAAGCGTAACCCTAAAAGCTACGCTTTGACGCAGGGTCTCGATACAGTTGTGATGTCAATGTTTCATGGTGGAGAGAAATTGTGGCCTGTTATACACCTCACGTGCCTCCGACAATGGCATCATACGTTTGAGAAGACACATTAACAAGGCAGGATCATATCATCTCATCTCATTGTCAGAAGCGCTTAATCCTGTACAGGGTCGCGGTGAGCCGGAGCCTATTCCGGCAGACACAGGGCGCAAAGCAGGGATATACCCACGATCGGACGCCAGTCCACCGGGCACAGAGGGCAATTTAGTCTGCAAGGCAACTAACCTATGCAGCAGCATGTTTTTTGGACGATGGGGGGAAACCGGATTGCCTGGCGAAAACCCACGTGGACACGGGGAGTACATGCAAACTCCATACGGAAAGGCACCCGAGCTGAGATTTGAACCCGGGACCTTCTTGCTATGAGGCGACAGCGCTACCCACTGGGCTACCGTGCCGTCCAAGGCAGGATCATTGTTTTTTTTAAATGCTAGAAACTCGGCGAGTAGTGTTAAGATTAATGGTCACAGAAAGTGAATGATGGATAGTGATTAATATGATGCAGATCTTGTGCAAATTGGAACGGATTTTTTCAAATTGGCAATAATAAGCATAGTTGATGCTGCGTTATAATTAAATCTGGTTAATCCGTGATACGATTTTCTGTGAAATAATGTCTCTGGGCTTGGCAAAACCAAGTTGTTGCTTTACAATATCGAGTGGGTGAAGCCATCCAATTATCCGGAGTCCGGACTACGGTTAGACAAAGTTGTCTGGCTAATGCTTCCAATTACAAGATATCCTTGGTCCACACCCCATGAATACACCAAGGAATCGCCAGGTAGAACCCTGGATATTTGAGTAGCGCTGCCGCCTCACTGCAAGAAGATCCCAGGTTCATTTTCCCATTCAGGTACCTTTCTGTATCGAGTTTTCAGTTTCTCTCCGTGTACATTAATGTTTTTACTTGGTACCCACGTTTTCTCCCATAGTACAATGGCATGCTGCCTGTGTCCTGAATAAATTGCTCCCAGTGCTCTGAGATGTTGAAACTTGCTTATAATAATAATAATTGCATTTCTGGAGTGCTTTCACCCTAGGGTCACAAAGCGCTATACAGAGTTGTTTAAAGCTCTGGCCTAGGGAAGCTGCAGAATAACTGATATTGCTATTACTGATGTCAGCCGTGGCCAGGATTTTAACTCTGATTGGCAGGTTCATAACTCGGTGCGCGAACTACTATAATACGAAATCACCGCTAATCCGATATACACTTACGTACATACACACAGACAGATCAACTGGTTTTACAACAACGCATTGGTCAGAAGTCCATGTGGTGTTGGTTGCAACGATCAAGCCTGGAAGGAGTCCTGTTTCTTTGTACACCACTCCTTTACCATCCCAACGGTCGGCATGGTTGGTCTGTGCTGCCAAGCGTCGCAGCATGAGGAGGCTGGGGGGGGCATGGCCCAGTGACCCCTTCATCACGTGATGTTTTTCAGCACCTCATGCCGCGTTTATGTAATGCACAAGGTTTAACAATTGGGTAGTGACTCAGAACCGCGCGGGTGCTAGGAAGATATAAGGAGCGTGTGCGCATAAGCGGGGAGCATTTCCTATGAGGGAGATTGAGGGACCTGCACCGAGCATGTAGCGAGCCGCTTGGAGAGTGAGGGCACGAGGCGCGAAAGTGAGAGTTGAGTTAATAAAGCATCAGAAAACCTCAGAAGTCTCTGCTCATCTGTCGTTGGTCTACCGGCTCGGGTGAGTGTGGACGTTGCCATGATGCCGCAGCAAGCGGAGATAAGCCGCGCCACGTGGCTGAACGCTCACCTCGGAACCCGGGTACCTGGTGGAGATCGACTCTCTACGAGAGGGTTCTCCATCGGGCACCACAGTTAATAATGGCATGGTGACAGAAGTTGGGATGCGGATTCACGTCGGAGACTGCAGTGAGCGTGATCCGACTGTGGCGTGCGGCGGCTGGAGATAATGGCGAGGAGTCCAGCAGTGGAGCTACGTGGAGCTATGCGGAGCCGGATGCATGTTGTTGGCAGGTGCGACGCGGAGCCACGGAGCGACGCGGAAGCGCAATGCTGGCAGTTGCAAAACCGAGCAATGGAGCAGCGTTGAAGCAGCTGCGCGATGTTGGCAGATATGGCACGGAGACGCAGAGCAGAGGAGAGCATCGCAGCGGAGGCGATTACACAACGCGGCGGAATGGGGCTGCGGTGAGCCGTAGAGAGCCACGGAGCTGCGCAGAGGCGGCTGCACGATATTGGCAGTTGCGGCACAGCTTTGAAGGACGCCATTGTCCACGCGGCGGAGCAGAGGTGGGGAGGAGCCATGGAGTACTGCATTGAGGGCGGCGGCGATTGTATCGCGGAGAGCAGCGAACCGGGTGAGGAGCCAGTGAACTGGGTGAGGAGCCGGCGAGTTGGGTGAGGAGCCAGCGAGCCGGGTGAGGAGCCAGCGAGTCGTGTGAGGAGCCAGCGAGCCGGCTGAGGAGCCAGCGAGCCGGGTGAGGAACCGACGAGCCAGCAGTGGAGCGAACAGCGCGGTGTAGAGGGACGGGGGCAGTGAGACGAAGCCACAGGGTGCTGCGGGAGCAGCAGCATGGTTTGAGCCAGCGGTAAAGCGAGTGCTGCGGTGTGGAGGGGCGGCGGCGAGACAGAGCCGCGGGGAGCCTCGGGAGCAGTGGCGAGGCTCGAGCCAATGCTTGGCGTGCTGTGTATGAGTGCGGAGAGCAGCGCCGCACGAGAGCGGCTGCGAGGCGAGTGGCAGAGTAACCAGTAGAGGTGGTGGCAGGTGTGCAAGTGACCGTGAATACTGGTTCAGTGGTTGGCTCGCTGTGTGAGAGAAAGTACGGTAGTGTGTGCTAGAGAGAGTGTAGTGGTGTGTACCGGAAAGAGTGCAGTGGTGTGTACCGGAGAGTGCGGTGGTGCAACGGTTAGCTCGCTGTGTGTGGAGAGCAGTGGCGCATTGTTTAGTGCGCTGTGTGTGTGTGGAGAGCGGTGGCACAATGGTTGACGCTCTGTTTGTGAGTGTGGGGAAAGGTGCTGTAGCGGTTAGCGCGCTGTGTGGCGCAGCGCGAGTCTTGGTGTGGGAGGCGTGAGAGTGGGAGTTGAGTTAATAAAGCATCAGAAAACCTCAGAAGTCTCTGCTCATCTGTCGTTGGTCTGCCGGCTCGGGTGAGTGTGGACGTTGCCACGCTGCCGCTGCAAGCAAAGAGAAGCCGCGCCACATGTCTGTATGCTCATCTCGGATCTCAGGTACCTGGCGGAGATCGACTCTGTACGAGAGGGCTCTCCATCGGACACCACAGGTCGATCTCGAGTCGCTGGGTGCCAGCATAAGTATTCGATCACAGCCAGCCTGTTTTAGAACGTGCAAGCGGCACACGTACTCTCACCAAACGTGCAGCTGCACCGATGCCGGGTCGTGGTATGGGTTTCCCGGCTCCCAGTCAGGGTGACTTTTGAGCCGGTGGCAGCGGATGTTGTCGCTCTTCTCGGAGCGCTTGCCACAGCTTAAATAAAAACTGATTGGCATAAATACATACAAGGGTTTGTATGTACGAGTTTGCATGTCACACTTACGGCACTAAGTTCGAATTCTTATTATCTATATATAATCGAGCAAGCTTCTGTACACTTGCTCCATTATCCATGTATGTATGTATGCCTGCGCTAAAGTTACAGGTTTCAAATTCTTCATAAGGGTAAATATTATCTGCACAACACCAAGGCTTTTAGGTGTTATTCAGCTTTACTTCCAATTTATATTCCTCTCCTGGAACTTCAGAAACTTCAGAGATCAAACAGCAATATGCATGAAAAGGATATGCAGGACATTTGGAAAAGGAGCGCCTGCTCAGGAGCAATTATTCCTTCCTTCGTATATTTATAAGTTGTTTTCATTGCCTATTTTACGCCCTTCTCTAAATTATAGCTATTTATTTTACTTTCTATTGAACTGCTTTGATGTTGTTGTTGACATGCCGTTCTCTCCACAACTCAGTTTTGTAACAAAAAACGTTAATGTTGATTTGCGTTCATATGTCGTTGTTGCTAACATGCTGTTCTCCCCATAGCTCTGTACAGCACTTTATGACCCTCGGGTGAAAAGCGCTGTAGCTATGCAATTATTATAATTATTATGTTACAATACAGTGCGTAGGGCGGGTACTCTGCTCAGGTATTTTCACCACAGGGCTAAAGCCTGCAGCATAATAATAAAAATTGCGTAAGGCCTCAATATTCAGCTAGGGCCTGCACCACAATATCAATGTCTATAGCACCTCTCGCTGCGTGAACCTCTTTCAAATCCGATGAGAGTAACAAGACATTTAATAATAATTAATAATTGCATTTATAGAGCGTAAGTCATTTGTATAAAGAGAATAGGTTTTACCATTTCTGACAATAATATAAGTGTTAAGGTCGTAAAACACCAAAAAGACACCTTTTACAAATTTTCTATTGGCAATTAGATTCCCATATACTTAACAGCTTGATCCAAGCTACTTATGCATTTAGATTTGCTCTGTCCTAAGCTGATTGCCTTTTGATAACACCTGCAAAAAATTGTTATTGCTGCCGATTTGACGTTCTAATGCTGTTGTTGTTGACGTGCCGTTATCTCCGCAGCTCTGTGCAGCGCTTTGTGACCCTCTGGTGAAAAGCGCTCTATAAATGCAATTATTATTATTATCTGGCTAACACTGGTGAGATCAGGCTGTAAAGAAAGTCGCCTCTGGTGTGGCACAACCAGTGTCAAGGACAACGCGTATATTATCAAATATTTTGCTTGCATGTTTTGCCACAAGCATGCGTTTTTTTTTCAAACTTGACACTTTACTCTAATTTCCGCTTGTCTCATTGGCATAAGTTTAATGTGTTACTTTTAGTGACTCCAGGTCACTCTTGTGAGACTAATCCTGATTACTTGAGCTCTCGCCTGGCGAAACTAAATAAACTTGGAAACTGTGAACATACATACAACGATGAGGCAGGGGTGACAGTAACTTAACTTCCTTACCGGTACAATCACATCACAACGCCCCTTCCCACGTGCACTGTACTTAATGTTTCTGGACTTTCTTACTGGTATGTCGGGCCGGACCGTTCCGGCTTACTTTCACCTCTGCCCTCAGGCACTCTTTGCGGGACTCGAACAGTTGTCAATCAATTGGCGAGCGTGTAGACCACTGGGTCTCACGTCACCCTCCCATGCTGCACCACCACCTCTTATGCTGCACCACCACCGCCCATGCTGCACCACCAGTTCCCATGCTGCACTGCTACCTCCCATGCTTTACTATCACCTCCCATGCTGCACTACCACTTCCCATGCTGCACCACCACCTCCCATGCTGTACCACCACCTCCCATGCTTTACCATCACCTCCCATGCTGCACTACCACCTCCCATGCTGCACGACCACCTCCCATGCTGCACTACCACTCCCAGGCATGGATGCATCTAGTGTTTCTAATTTTATGGCCGAACGGCCACAATATGCTCCCTGCAAGGGCACGTGGAACAAGAAGCCTTCAAAGCCTCATTACGTCTCGCATGGGAGGAGTGTGGGGGGCTTGCTCACCGTGCAGCCCCCCGCGGCACAAACGTTTAACTAACGTCGGAGGAAAATGTCCTGAGTCTAAAGAAAAAAAAAAGTCTAGAGCCAATTGGTTCTCAGGTGCCGAGAGTGCTTTTTGTGCAGCGTACGGGATACATGACGATCTCGGCACATTCCAGTAAATGAAGTTACACAAACACCTACGATAGAGCTCAATCCCCGCTAAGATTTTAACCCTCGCGTGCATAAATGCACACCGAGTGCTGGAGAATATCTGCCTCGTCTTTGAATTCAGCCCAATTCTGACCGGGATTTTTTTTGTGTGTTCATTTCAGCCAGACTCAAATGAAAAACTGAAAAAAAAAGCCGGATATTATTTTTCAGCACTGCAGGCTACCACAGTTGCAGTCACGGGGAGACACAGAGCTGGAGGGTGAGACAAAGAGGGAAAGAGACGCACACATTCAGTGATTGACACAGAGCAGGAAAGAAGACCTACAATTAAACAGAGATAGACGTATATATACTTGTACTGACGTATATTTGTACATGGCCAGTACATTGTGTCCTTGCTGTGGGCGGCAGTGCTAATCGCTGTTCCATCGAGCTGACCACTGGTAAATAATTAAAATGATCATTACTGGACTAACGCAGCGTTTCGTGGCTCCATGTGTGAGAATTGATTTCCAATGCTGCTCTATTGGAATATCCGTGTCGAGCATTGCTCCTCTCTTATTCGCAACATTTTGCGTCTCACGTTGGAAGTGTCACCAAGCTATTATCATTGTGCATCACAAGTCATCATCACTAACCATCATCACTAGTCAAAGGTCGAACGTTGCCTCCAATATGGGAGGTGACACGTCGCGAAGTTAGAGCGAACGCACGACACTGCTATCTCCAAAGAGCAGTTCTCAAGCGCAAACATTCTCAGACATCTATTTTAAGAATGAGTTATTGACTGATTAATAAAAGTGCCATTTGCTGCGCTCCTCATATACACAAACTAAATACAAATGCCGCTGTGTAGCTTTAATGGCTGTAAGGGCAAGGTCAGTTAGCGAGCACACACTCAGCCACCGGGCCACCTGGCTGCGCGGTGTGGTCAGCACAGTGAGCACCAACGTCTGTCTCCATGGCGACAATGCTTACTCAATGCGCCAGGTATTCTTGTAGGGCTGAAACAACTCACGGGTTTGAGACTGCAGCATGATACCACGTTCAGTGGTGTGTGTCTCGTGATGACCTCACATGACCTCTAGCCTAGCAATGAGCCTGATGAAGCCGGTTACAATTATCGCCTGTAGGTCAAGTACTCTGCTAGTGGTGGTGCGGTGGTAACACCAGAACCTCACAGAACGAGAGTCCTGCATGAGACAGTTCGATTCCCACCTTGAGCACCTTTAAGTGTGTTCTCACCCTGTTCTGCGTTGTGAGTGGAAACTGGAAAACCAGTTTTTAAAAAAAGAACCAGTTTCCACAACAACAACAAAATCATAAATTGGGCAATAACATCAAAATGTTTAGGTGGGTTGGCACCGGCTGACCACGTACCTTAACATCCCCCTCCTCCGCAGGTCACCTCGCGCTGCTGAGTCGTTCTCTTTTGGAATGATTTTTTTCGACATGGAATGAATGTGTGCTATGGGTTATAATTGTGTTTAGTATTGTACAAATCGTGGTGGGTGTAAAACAGCCCTGAGCTCTTCTCTCCTTCACAATAGAGGGGGCTAAACAGACGCTGTACCAGTTAGAGCACAGATGAGTTGATGTGGTATCGGAGGATCCACAGCCGTGTCGAGTGCTCCTTCTCCATCGCGAAAGAGAGGAGGCATGCTCGACACGGCTCTTCCGAAAGCACAGCTGTGGAGTTGGGGCTTTCTGGAGGGGCCACGTGGGGGGGCGGACGGACAGTACGGGCTGCGAGGGGGCGTCGGCTTCCTGTTTTCGTCCCGCGGTGGTCTCGTGATGTGGACTCCTGGTGTGGTGACTCATCTTTCTCATGATGCCTCGTGATGTCTCGTGATGTTTACGAAAGAGGGGGGGGGTGCTGGAGGGGGGCCGTGGGGAGATATAAGGAGGGCCAGTTGGGGAGGCAGGCAGAGAGGCTCCTGGGGGAACGAGAAGGATCGTCAGGATGTAGGCTACTCATCGTATGTCGTTACACTCCGGCCCATGTCTGCTGGTTTCAATAAAGCATCAAAATCAAGAAGTCTCTGCTCATCCGTGGTCGCTGGCTGATCTATCGCGGAGTGGGTGCTGAACCTCGCCGTGGTGTTACTGCTGTAAGCCGTCACAAGCCCGCAGTCAAAGCCGTGGTGCCACACAGCTAGAGAGAGAAAGTCTCTTTACACGTTGAGCTGTGAGAAACTCAAATAAGTACAGTTTTGAAATTGAGCGAGAGCTGGTTCCACGTATGGAAAGAATAACTAGTATTGCCATGAATTGCTCTACTTTGACCATTTTACTAATGCTCCCTGTGCGTTATATCTTAGCAGTTCTCCACGGTGATGCTATTTCTACCAAAAGCCTGTCATAGGCCGGACCAGCAGCCTATTAAGACATGTGTGATGCACACACGTGCACAGAGCAATCCATCATCGCCGATGCACCCATCCTTTGTTGTGCTCAACCGGTGACACCGGGAGACAGGACTTGAATGCGCGCATTGAGCTTTCGGAGAAATTTTCTTTCAAATTTCTAATTTTACGCTCGGCTGCCCCGATTGGTCATTCTGCTTAGGTGTCAGAGGCGCATGCACAGGCTTTGAGTTCCATTACAGTTAATGCTGCAAAAATGCACTCGCACGCACAGGCGCCGACTACACACACACGCGGCAAACACGCACACACGCACAGGCGCCAAGCACGCACGCAAACAAGTGCACACATACACACTTCTCTTCTAGGTACCACATCCAACATGACGTTGATGACAATGGTCTTCCACAAATCTCTGCTCTTTGAACTTCTAATAATGTTCATTGTTGATAATGTATGCACACATGCGCGCTCCGAACACACACAGACACAGACGCACACACGCGCACACGTGCAAAGGCACATACATGCACGCTTGCACACACACACACACACACGTGAAAAGTCATAGATCGACAAAGATCCCTGTGTAGCCTTACCAGCCTGTAGGGTCAAGTGCTGCAATAAGTAGCACCTATCAGGCCGGCATGCCACACGAGGGGGAGAGTGACCAGCACCAAATGTGATCACTTTTCTCTTGTGGCGATGTTTACACACCACGCTAGGAACTCAACTTAGGCTGAGTCGACCAAGGGAGGTCCCAGGATCGTAAGGTATTCGTCACCGATGTTGTCCCACGAGTGGAATCTAACTCGAATTGCCGAGCTTGGAGCGCAGCAGCTCGCAAGCCGCTGTGGCAGCTCTCTGCCACGATTGTGCCACCGCTGTGCCACCACTATGTCACTGCTGTGCCACCACTGTGCCACTGCTGTGCCACCACTGTGCCACTCTATGCGTTGCACGCATACGCAGGCATTCCAACACACGCACTTACACCCGCACATCCATCATCATTGCTATCAGTACCCACATAATCCTGCAGGGGGTCATAGTAATCTGGAGTCTATCTGGGTAGACACCAGGCGCAAAGCACGGCTATACCCAGGATTGGATGCCAGTACCTCACAAGGCACCAGAGGCAAATTCGTCAGCAGGCTAATAAAGCTCGACAGTAGCAGCCTGTCTTTGAACGGACCGGAGAAATCTGCGCAGACATGGGGAGAGCAAGCCAACTCAATACAGAACGGTGGCGACCGAACCGTGAATCGAACACGGGAGCTTGTTACTGTGCGATGGCAGCACTACCCAGCGTGCTATAATCCCGCCCCAAGTATTCGTACCATACTAATTAAATTAATAAAACGTCTAGAAAATGCAACCACCAGCACCCAATAGAGAACTCAATAAAAGAAAGGGAGAAGGCAGAAAGGTGTAACATTGATGAATCGGCAGTGCGCGACATCCAATTGCTGGGACACGCGACATCATGCCGCTGATTTTTACAGAGACGTTATGCCAACTGAGTTCGCTCACGAGCCTCCCGCTGGCGCGAGATGCCCGGTGAGATGCGAGCGTCGTCGGCACGACACGCGGTTGCCACACGTCCTGGTTTGCCCCGGGATCGTCTTCTCGTTGCGGAGGCAGCCGCTATTCTTCACAATCTACCTGGGAAATATTCAGAGCTCCGGTTTCTGTTGCTGTCGGTTTCGGAATAAGGACATGAGGCCTGCGTTGGTTTTCGCCGAAAACTCCGTTTTCCTCCCACAGTCTAGAAAGACACTGCTGCTGCTTAGGTTATTTGGCCTGCTGACTAAATTGTTCCCAATACCCTGTGATGGACTGGCATCCCATCTTAGCTGTGGTACTGCCTTGCACCCTGTTTTTGCCGGGATAGGCTCTGGCTCACAGAAACCCTTTACATGTTTAAGCAGGGACTGATAATGTTCCTATTTCTTCTGTTATCGTGAGATATATGTCTATGTGATTGTAGCTCAGAGGTGGCATCTCTCTTATGTGACGAAAACAGAATGCCATCACCACTGTCCCCCGTGCTTTAACATGGGATAGCCCAGAGCTCTTGATGGAAATTCCACGTTACTATGACAAGATTATATTAAATTAGAACAATTCGGCTTCCTTCATTGGAGACAAAACGTCATAAAGGAGAAGAGGAATTCACTCGCCACGATTATCCCAAAAAAGTAGTTAGTTCTCATAGTCGAGTTGTTAAAATCTACGTTAAGACAGAGGGAGAGTCTATCAGTGAGAAAAATACTGCAGACTGCTCACAATGTCATATACTCAAGTATTATACCTGGAGACAAAAACAGACTAAACCGTCTCAGAATGCCTGAGGATGCCTCCAACGAAGGAGGTGAAAGGTCGCAAAGGACAGAGATGCAGCGCTCGACACAGCTATTCCAAAAGAACATCTTTGAAAAGCAATCATCAGACTAAATCCTGCCAGAGAAATGTGGAATGTCCACTGTTGGCCGAGGTCATCCGATGGAGACAGGAGCCACTCCAGCCCTGCGTGTTTGAGTGTGGAGACTCACTGTAATATTTAACGGATTGATTAAAAGTTTTTCTCTCTCTAGAAGCACAGAGGGGAGAGTGAATCACAAAGTGCTCTCTATGGATTATTTTAAATAAAGGATATCATTGGAGGAAATCCAAAGAGTGCGGGCCTTGTTCAAATGACAGTTTTGGCCGTTTTTCCAGTGCTTTCTGTTGGCAAAAAGATCGTTACCTTATCGTGGTAGAGGGGTCTGCATCTTGCAATGATCCCCAGAGCTACGTCATCTGGAGTCCAGCATTCCTGCAAAGGCCTCCCTTGATGAACATATCTTGCAGTCCAGCGCTCCTGCTAGGGTCTCCATTAATGAAGAGGTCTGGGGGAAGGTTCCAGACTTATAACTATCTTCAGACCCTCCGACTATTGGAGGTGGGCATCAGAAAGGGCATCCAGCCGTTAAAATGTGCCGCAACACGCTCACCATTAGGGGGCAACCAGCCAACCCCGGTCAACCTGGATAGCGGCCGTTACAACCGGCAATAAGTATAACAGTGAATGCAAATGGGAAAGGAAAGATTCGCGAATACCAGCTGACGAATACATTTCTATCGTCTCATTTTTTACCCCAGCGCCCTCTCCTTCCCCCTCCCTCCTACTTTTACGGAGATTACCCATCAGAGGGAAACGTGACTAGGCACACATATTGCCGATTGGCTCGGCATCAGCTGGGATTTGCCGGATATTACGGTGAATCCCGACCGGCAGTCAGTAATTGTGTGCGTGCGTGGTGCAGGCCACTCACCCCATCGTCTACCCTGCCGGCCTTCATAGGTGCAGTCCGCTAACAGCACTTGACCCGAGCGTCTATTAAGATAATACATGAGGTCTTTGTGTTTGTGTTTATTATCGGTGACGTGGTGGGGAAACGTGGCGCAACAGTTAGCGCACCATGCTACGAACACGGCGAACTGAGTTCGATTCCCGTCTTCCCATCCAGCACCGGTGATGATGATATCAATCGGTACTGGGCCTCCCATAAGTCGACTTAGACTCAAATGAGTACCTGGTGCGGTGTGTAAACATGGTCACAGGGAGACAAAGGCGATCCCATTTGGTACTGGCCATCTACCTCCTCGTGTACCATGCCTGCCTTTCACAGGTGCTCGCTAACAGTACTTGACCCTATTATGGGCTATGCTGGGGATCTTTGTATTGTGTTTGTGCCAGGAGAGCCTCGTCATCAGTGGCTACGCACGACTGCAAGAGCTTTGGAGGCAAGGGTTGGTGGCTCGCGAAAGAGAATGGTGAAGTTCCCAATCCCCCTGGGCTGTGAAGTGCCCAGAGGATGACGGTGCGGCGAGGAGGAGGTTCGTGAATCCATCTGTTGTGGCATTCGAGCGTTATCCGCTGGTTTTCTCTCGCTGCATCGATCCGTCTCCTCCCAACGGCCTCACGGCAGGACCCTCCGATAAACGCCTCCACAGAGTCAGACTTTCGAGACAAATGACGACGAGATTGTCACCATAGCCACAGTAACGCGACTACTCTACTTTTAAATCGCGCTATCAGCAAAGCTCCCTGCGATGGCACTGTATACGGTGGTCCACACGTCTTGTGACTCCCCTATTTCATTCATTCAATGCACGGTCCTGAGAGGGCCGGAGCCTATCCCAGCAGACAGAGGGCGCAAGGCAGGGGGATACCCAGGATGTGACGCCAGTACATGACACGGCACACCTTTTAGGGCGATTTACTCAGCAGGCCAATTAACCTAGGCAGCAGCGTGTCTTTAGACGATGGAAGGAAACCGGAGTACCCGGCGAAAACTAACGCCGATGCGGGAGAATTCGCAAACGCCACGAAGAGAGGCGGCACCCGAACCGGGAATCGAACTCGGGATATCTTACCGGCAGTGCAAACAGTGTGGATGGACACTGATTTGTCATCACACACCAGCAGGGTCATGGTGCCACGGCTAGTGAGGGCTAGTCGGTTCGATTAAATCATCCGGCACGGACGCTCCCTTAAACCCCCTCCTCCCCAACAATGAGTCGGTGTGTTGTGTGTTGGTGGGGTCAAGTGTGGGTAACTGCGCCCCTTGCGAGGTATCTCAGCACCGTGGAAGAGTAGGCCAAGCACCCTGCACAGCAGTGGTCGCCAACGTTTTTAAAACACAATATCACATTCAGAATTTAAATACTAAAAGATCTGCAATTAAATTCTCTATTTTACTAAAAACCCTAAACGAAGTGTAACCCACGTGTAACACCTTTTCCTAGTTTCTGGATCAATTCCTGAGTCGTTTGCAGTTTCGACTATCAAATCGATTCTCCTTTCAATATACGTCTACACTGACGCGACTGCACGCGCGACGTGAGTCTACAGCGGTTACGTCAACGTCTATTAGTCAAGACTCACCGTCAACTGGTTGGAGACCACTGCTATGTAAGGGCTGTCCTCTGGAGTTCCGTCTAATGGACGCCTCTCTGCCAGCAGCGGCAAGAGCTGGGTATTGCACCGGCTGCTCCTCTGCCCTTTTCTATCGCGCACACTTTCACAAACCTCGTTTTTAGCAACATTCTTTGAAAAGTAGGCAACCGCACAGATCGCTACGTATTTCCGCACCAAGTGATGGATTAATAATTTAAACCTTGTGAGATTCAATTATAAATATTGTGAGTTTCATTTTCTGTTTTTGAGATTAAGCTGGAGCCTTTATCGCTTTCCATTCAATAGGAGGCTAAACGGGGCCGCGGTGGCACTCCGCGAATGGTCTGGCATCAACTCTGGAAGCACACTCAATAAAAGGTGCTCTCGTTTGCACCGCCTTTATTGAAACATTTCACTTACAGTAATTAATCTGGTGTCACAGAGCAGGTAAAACGTGGGAGTTTAATTCATACAGGAACAAGCCACTTCCCCCATGGATCGTAAACTTATCGTTGTTAAGGGGTTTATGCGTTCCAATAAACCTCAGCCTAGCACTGCTGCTAGGGTCTCTCTCAGTTAACAGGTCTTTGGGGAAGTTCTAGACAAATAATACACCAAAAACCCTCCGGTTAAAAGTGTCAGTCGACGTCATACAATGGTATTTGATGCACAGGGTTCATATAATGAAAATATTTTCACGTGATTAAAATTTCCCGTGCTTCATTGGTACTGTGACATCAGAACCATTGGTGGACGTGAATTATTTCAATAAATACGTATGGGCATTTCAAACCAGAGCGTCTTATTTTGATGTCTCTGAAGAATTTCCACCAGTGTCTCGCGTGCATCAATGAACGTCGACGCTGCTCCACTGCTGGCTGAAGCAGAGGCGGTGTGTGTTTCATCGACTGCCTAAAACTCTCTGGGAAACGAGAGAGTTCGACACCAAGTTTTGGTCATGAGCATTTCAGATGGGCATTATGACGGGCTCACTGAGCTGAAATTTAATGATGCAACAGGAAAATTATCTTCTGTTGCGTTAAAAATATCACGCGGATTTTAAAGCAGGAAGTAACATTAGAGTTGAGAATAGAACGTGGCAATGAAGTGTGGTAGAGCAGCAAGCAGCAGGTTGTGATGAGTAAATCACGTGCGTAGGGAGGCAGATGATATAAGCAAGTTGTGTTATAGAGTTTTTATTTATTTCAGACTTTGGTGATCATGGAGCATACCGGGCATGTCGTGGTGGTTTAGGGTAAACATCTTAGAGGTCGGGACTAGGAGGCGGTAGTGATGGGTTGGACACGTGTGCATGGTGTAAAAAGTCACTGAAACCGGCACTGGAGTGGCATCTAGAGGTCAGTGACCATTCGGAAGAGAATACTTAAAGCCAGATGAGGACCGTGATGGTAACCGGAGGAATACACCTTGAAGGTCAGCTTCCCACTGTATACCGTGTGCAAGAGCTGGCAGAAGGAATTCTGTGCGGGCTGGGGGTACGATGGCACGAAGGTGTCGGTCATCGTAATTTGTTGACAGCGACCTCTGAGACAAGAATGCTAAATCATAATTTCTCGCTTAACAATGCACAGCCGCCTCAAACATAACAAGAAATTCCAGATGCAAGCCTCAGATTAGGGGAGACACGGAGAGATTGACAACCAATCCCACGATGCCATTCTCCGCCTCACATGCCCTCAATCAAACGCGTGGCGTCTGTATCGATCACGAGCCAGGACTCGTGGCTGCGGTTATAAATCCCCTTGTGCGTATGGCGAGCCGCTGTTCGGGACAGGGGACACATTAACGGGACGTGACCCGAGCTGCTGACCTCTGACACCGACAACCATGGCGCTGCAGCTGAGACCGGCGCTTTAACAAATCTGGATTCGCTTTACATGTGAATGTATTATAATTGCAATGTACCACTTTCTTTCTAACGCACAGCGCACTATGTGCAGAGGCAACACCCCCACGATTTATGGGCAACCAGTCAACCCGGGCAAACCTGCTGAGCGTCCGTTTGATCAGGAAATAACGCGGACTGGTCAACTGACTTGTACAACCCGTTATAATTACGGTGATGGCGATAACGATGACAATGATGTTAGCGCTCTCATCTCACTTGTTCACGGTACTAAGAGGCTATTGGTTACCAGATTCTCCAGCGCAGTGTGGGGCGCCTCACTCACCTGAAACAACAGCAGGACAACCAACACTCGTCACTCCCCTTGAGAGCGCCACCGCTCCGCGCATCTCTCCGTGTAACATGACCCTAACCGGCCTAACGACACCCACGCGCAGTCACGATCCCACCCACGCGCGGTCACGATACAACCCTCACGATCCCACCCTCACGATCGTCCGCGACTCGTTGAGCCCGGTGTCCGACGTTTCGCTGCGTGGGACAACGCAGCGGTGAGCAACGCGGCACGACGCCTCTACAGGGTCCTGAGCCCATTCTCATGGCGGCAGAGTGGCCTAACGGGAACATCCGTGCCTCACAGGAACAGGATTCTGCCGAGGCGGTTCGACTCCTACCTCGGGCGCCTTTCCGTGCAGAGTTTATATATTCTCTCTCTGTTCTGCATGGATTTACTCCACGTTTTCCGATTTGCTCCCACTTCAAAAGCACTATTTAATTGACCGATAACATCATAATATATTGGACGCAGTGTCTGGCGGGTTGGCGCCGGCTAACCGCCTGGCTGACTGCCCACCCCCCTATGGTTTCCTCGTGCTTCTGAGTCTATTTGAATGAATATCTTCAATACTGAAGGAATATGTACTAAACGTTTTAAATTGCGGGCGGCACGGTGGCCCAGTGGGTAGCGCTGTCGCATCACAGCAAGAAGGGCCCGGGTTCGAATCTCGGCTCGGGTGCCTTTCTGTGTCGAGTTTGCATGTTCTCCCCGTGTCGGCGTGGGTTTTCGCCGGGCACTCCGGTTTACTCCCACAGTCCAAAAACATGCTGCTGCATAGGTTAATTGGCTTCCAGAATAAATTGTTCTCAGTGCCCGGTGATGGACTGGCGTGCCATCTTGGGTATATCCCTGCTTGCGCTTTGTGTATGCCAGGATAGGCCCCGGCTCAGAGCGAGCCTGTACAGGACTAAGCGGTTTCTGATAATGAGATGAGATGAGAAAAAATTGTATATATTTATATATAATGATGTAGGTTTTCACGGCTCGATGCATGATGATTGCTTCGAAAAGCTGCTCTCTCGGGACAGCCGCATCGATGGCTCTCTCTCCTCTCCTCGCGACGTTTCGCCTCACACGTTGGAGGCATCCTCAGGCGAAGTGTTCGTGCGCGGCTTCTATTGTCTCCTTATATGTGTGGGTGGTAGGAGTACCCACACTTTACCCCACCTCATGTGGATTACCGATTCGCTAACTGATGAACTCATTTAGACTGGTGGGGGGACACAGGTGCGAGGATAAAAAAAAACAGTTGAGCTGGAATAGGTTTTCTAGAGCTGCTCTTTTGGGATAACCGGGTCGAGTGTTCCCCTCCACGAGTTTTCACCTCCAACTTTGGAGTCATCGTCACGGATATCCCGAAAGAGCACCTCTGGAGAGCAATTCTCACATTGAGCAGTATCACAGTACTTTGAGAAGAAGTGAATTTAATTCCTCCACATAGAGATAAAAACATGTCATCAATCAGCCTATTGATTTTAATACGAACACTATATTTATATTTGTTGAGATTGGGGGACCGCTGGCTGGAGCTGAGCAAAGAGCCTGCATTTCACTCAGCAAACCGGACGGCACAAATCATTCTTATTACGAGAATATAAAAATTAAAATATTAGATTAAGATATGCATACCGTCTTGCAGTGCTTGGGCTTACAGCCCAACAAAAAATGTGGTTGCCAGATTCATTTTTCTAACGCAAAATACGTCAAGAACTATAAACAATATCAGCAAAGACGTGAAGCGTAGTGTTCAGAATCATTTTGGTAACATCACAATGTGTCGTAGAGACAGGGGGTAGTTAATTATAGTAATTAGTAATGCATGGCACATTCCTTAAATTTGGAAGTTATTAATTCGAAGAGAGAACGCCTCAGAGGCGTGAGATGCCCTGCACAGTAGGGGGAGTCAAGCCATGTGGTCAGGTGTTTTAGTTACGGGAGGAAAATAGAGAATCCAGATGAAACCCATGCAAACCCTGGGGAGAACATGCAAACTCCAGACAGAAAGGCGTCCGAGGCGGGAATTGAACTGCTCTGTGGAGGACTTTCTTTCTATGAGGCGTAGACGTTACTGACGAATCGACAATTAAAGCGCACCACATCTATACTCAGTCTCAACTACCAACAAATACCTCAACAATTGTTCCTTCCCCTACCCTGATCTCAAACTCCTGGAATTTTCCGAGTTTACGGAATCTGATGCCTCTTCATTACTTACCAGATCTCTGCCTACAAACTGCTCCCTGAACCCCTTCCCATCCAAACTCATCTGAGCAAATTTCAAATCTCTTGCCACCTTCGTCACTAATCTCTTCAATAACTTACGTCGCTCCGGCATCGTGCCCCCACTATTCATATGTGACGCAGTTACCCCTCTGCTAAAAAAAGCATGGCCTCGATTGTAACATCCCTGATAATTATCGCCCCATCTCAAATTTACCATTCCTCTCCATATTCCTTAAGCGTGCAGTAGCCATGCAACTCCAGAAACACGTCCTCAACAATGATCTCCTCGATCCCTTCCAATCGGGGTTCAGATTCGGCCATAGTATTGAAACTGCGATGGTCAAAGTAGTTAATGACCTACTTGTCGCTGCTAATGAAAGCTTGCCAAGCATTCTTGTCCTCCTGGACCTGACCGCAGCCTTTGAGACTGTTGACCATCCTACCTTACTGCAGCAATTGGAGGGCATAGAGGTCGCTGGCAGTGCTCTGCATTGGCTGAGCTCCTACGTCTCCAACCCGAAGAAGTTCGTCAAGTCTCGGAGGACGTAACTCAAAGATCCATCCTGTTTTGTCTGGAGTTCCTCGGGTTTCTTAGGTTCCTCAGGTTTCGGTCCTCGGCCCATTCCTCTTCAGCATCTACATTAAACCACTTTGCCATATCCTGTGCAGCCTCAATATCAGCTACAATTGTTTTGCCAATGACGTCTAAATCTGTATCCACGCAAAGCCATCCATCAATGTGTCTGGTCTTTGCATGTCCTCCTCACTGTCAACTGTGAAGCCTGGCTCGATTCAATTTTCCTAAAACTAAATGGCGACAAAACAAGTTTTGCTTGTTAGAACCCCGCACCAATTGTCCAAGGCTGAACCTATCCAATTGATGCTTGATGACCAGACCATCTAGGTTGCTAAGGCGGCCCGGAGTCTAAGTGTGACTCTTGATTCTTTACTCACCTTCGAGACACACATCAACAATTGTGACGAAGGTAGCCTATTCCTATCTCAGAAACATCGCCAGACTGCACAACATCCTGTCACGCTCCGATGCTGAGAAGCTAATACACATCTTCATCTCTTCACGAATCTATCATTGCAATACACCTGGCATCCCTGCCTACCTGATCAATCGTATCCAACGTGTGCAGGATGCGGCTGCTAGAGTCTTCACCCATACACCAATTAATGATCAGATATCCGCAGTACTGGTGTCTCTCCACTGGCTACCGATTAAATACAGGATTGAATTCAAAATCCTCCTTCTCACCCACAAGGCTTTCACTGGCGCTGCTCCGACATACATCCGTGACCTACTTCAGGCACCCTCCTCAATACGGTAGCTCGATCCTCCAATACGGGCTTGCTGAATGTTGCCAGATCGCACCTCCATTCGATAGGTGACAGAGCCTTCTCGCGCGCTGCTCCCAGACTCTGGAACTCCTTTCCATTGGAAATTCGGTCAGCCGTGTCTCTGGGCATCTTCAAATTCCATCTCAAGACTCACTTGTTCCGTAAGGCTATCAAGTCCTCTGACTAGGACTGTTGATGCTGCTCACTTGTGTTTGGATGATGGATCGCTGTTGACGTGCTCCTGCTCAAGAACACTTATTCCTTCCTTCATTTGTTTAACAATTGTTTTTTTAAATCTCTTATTTGATATGCTTCACTGACTTATAGCCATTATTTTATTTTAATCTAGCTACTCTGAAGTTGTTGTTGTTGTTAATATGCCGTTCTCTCCGCAGCTCAAATGTACTAAAAAATGTTGTTATTGATTTGCCGTTGTGATGTTGTTATTGACATGCAATTTTCTCCACAGCTATGTGCTGCGCTTTGTGACCCTTGGGTGAAAAGCGCTGCAGAAGTCCAACTATTATTTTTCTCATCTCATCTCATTATCTGAAACCGCTTAATCTTATATAGGGTCACGGTGAGCCGGAGCCTATCCCGGAAACACAGGGCGTAAGGCAGGAATACACCCGACGACGGGACGCCAGTCCATCGCCGGGCATTGCGGGACAATTTTATTCTGCGAGCCAATCAACCTATCCAGGAGCATGCTTTTGGACTGTGGGAGGAAACCGGAGTACCCGGCGAAAACCCACGCGGACACGGGGAGAGCATGCAAACTCCACACAGAAAGGCACCCGAGCCGAGAGATTCGAACCCGGGACCTTCTTGCTGTGAGGCGTCAGCGCTAACCACTGGGCCACCGCGCCGCCCAACTATTATTTTTGACAACGCTTATTAGAGCATCGTCCACCAGGGGGCAGCATCGACATTTATGACAAGCCCAGACAGCTCCGTTATTATCGATGTTTAAGAATGCACATTTGAAGCAAACATGCTTATCATGAATTTACGGAGAAGGAAAATTAAAATAACATTAAAAAACTTCAAATCTTACGAATGATTCTAATACTGTATCATTTACTAGCTTTTCGCACCAAGTGTCAGTTTAAATCTTCTAGGTGTCAACGTAGCATCTTCGGGCCTGTTAAACATGCGCGGCTGGGTGGCCAAACGTAACGGATAAGTAGAGCATTCTGTACAGGGTGTAGCACAACGGGACCATCCGCATCACCGTGACAGAAGGTCCTGCCCCAGGTGATGTAATTCTCGTTTCGGACACCTTTCTGTGTGGAGCTTGTGTGTTCTCCCCTGATCTGCGTGGTATTCCTCTGCTTCTCCGGTTTCCTCCCACAATTACAAAACATTAATAAATTGGCAGATGCCAGACATAACATATGGGACAGTGTCTCGCGAGTTGGCGTCGGCTGACCACGTGGCTGCCTCCTCCCCCCTCCCGCCCACTTCTCTGGTTTCCTACAACGCCTCGGGACCTCTGGGTGAAAGAGGCTACAATACAAATGCAGTACACGATTTCTATTTAACAAACTGGGAGGCTCCTTTAAGAAACTCTTCTGCTGGCCTGCCTTCTTACACTCGCTGCGCTTAACACGTTAACCAGTGGTTGAACTTACCATAGCAACGTGCGCCTATACGGCGCCGCAGTAGCTGCCGCAACATATGTTCCCTCATTCGCGAGATTACCTTTGCCTACGCTCGCTGAATATTCACCACATCAGCGGTAAGCCATACATCCTCGCCGACTGTAAAAGTCTCTTTTTCATACGATGGCGACGGTTCGGGAGTGCCTGCTTCTCAATCGCCATTCCAATCACACTGATCCGTGTGAAAGAGCTTCAAGTACAGCTCTTCAGTCAGCGACGTTAAACCGTTCATCTACTCAGTCCCCGGTTCATCCTGTAGATGGTCGCGATGAGCAGGAGCCTATCCCGGCAGGACACAGGGGGTGAGGTATGGCTACATCCAGGATGGAATGCCAGCCCATTGTAGGGCACCGAGGGAAATGTAGTCAGCAGGCCAATAAATCTTGACATTAGCAGAATTGAATCGTCTTTAGACTGTGGGAGAAAACCAGAGTGTCTGGCGAAAGCCAATGGGACACGGTGAGAACCTTCAGACTCTGCACATAAAGGAAGAGGCAAACTTCTCACATTAGTAAGACTCCTCATCCAAGGCACAAGTGTTATCCTCCTGTTCTGCATAGGCCGCCCTCTCCACAGCTCTGTGCAGCGCTTTGTGACCTTCGGGTGAAAAGCACTCTAAGTGTAAATATTATTATTATTCCCATAAGCAGCAGGACCTTGTCTTTAGACTTCTACAGAGTGGTCCATATATCTTGTGACCCCCATTTAAGTGATTCCCTTAATACATTTTCCTACGTTTATACATTTCTGCTTCAAATAACCCTTATTCGCTTCAAAAAAATAATTTCTATATGTATTTTATATTGCTTACACTACACACCCATTGGTGCTATACAAATTATTACATTTGAGTCTGTGGGTGTCTGTGTAGTGAGTCTGTGGGTCTCCGTGTAGTGAGATTGTGGGTCTCTGTG
>JAZEWT010000021.1:9275260-9297110 GCA_036362905.1 Mordacia mordax
AATTAGCACGGTAGCCGCGGGGAGCGGTGGCGCAGCAGGTAGCATGGTAGCCGCGGGGAGTGGTGGCACAGCGGTTCGCGCCGTAGCCACCGGGAGCAGTTGTGCAGTGATTAGCGCAGTAGCCGCGGGGAGTGGTGGCGCAGTTGTTCGCGCCGTAGCCGCCGGGAGCAGTTGTGCAGCGATTAGCGCAGTAGCCGCGGGGAGTGGTGGCGCAGTTGTTCGCGCCGTAGCCACCGGGAGCAGTTGTGCAGCGATTAGCGCAGTAGCCACGGGGAGCGGTGATGCAGTGGTTCGCGCCATAGCCGTGGGGAGCGGTGGTGCAGCGATTAGCGGAGTAGCCACAGGGAGCGGTAGCGCGGTAGCCGCGGGGAGCGGTGGCGCAGCAATTAGTGCGGTAGCCGCGGGGAGCGGTGGCGCAGTGATTAGCGGGGTAGCCGTAGGGAGCGGTGGCGCAGCGATTAGCGCGGTAGTCCCGGGGGAGAGTGGTGGTGCCGCGGATAGCTCAGTAGCTGCGGGGGGGGAGAGCAGTGGTGCAGCGGTTAGTGCGGTGGAGAGCGGTAGCAAAGCGTTAGAGTTTTTCGGGACGGACAGTGCGATTGCGAGATCTGTGATTCATCGAACTCGTGTTTTGACTCACGTAATCCCGTGTTAGCGAGCTTCTGTTGCTTACCCATTGTCTCGCCGGTATTTGCATGAGGTCATCTGGGGGGGGGGGAAGCGCGCGAGGGGCGGGGGGGGACGGCGGTGATTGGTGCTGAGAGAGGTGCCGTAAGGGGATACGGAGAGGACGGCGGTGATTGGTGGGGATTAGAATATAAGGAAGTCGAGTCGAACCAGGGGGGGAGTGGGGTCGTCAGTCAGTCATCAGGGAGCCAGGATGTAGTCGGTAGCTCGTGTTCGTCATGCCCCAGGCCCACGTCGTACTGTTCAATAAAGCATCAAAAGTCAAGAAGTCTCTGCTCGCTGGCTGAACGATCGCGGAGTGAATGCCGATCCTCGCCGTGCTGTTATCGCCGAGCCATCACGAGTCCACGGTCCAGGTCGTAGGGCCACAGCTGTGGCACTGTGAGAAACTAGCTGTGTAGTTGTGTAGCTCTCTCTCTCACTTGCTGTGATAGGCGAGTTGTGTTGTTGTGAAGCTATCTCTCTCTCTTGCTCTGAGAGCCTAGTTGTGTAGTTGTGTAACTCTCGCTGTGAGAGCATAGTTGCGTAGTTGTGTAGCTCTCTCTCTCGCTTTGAGAGCCTACTTTTGTAGTTGTGTATCTCTCTTTCCTTCTTGCTTTGAGAGCCTAGTTGTCTCGGTGTGTAGCTCTCGCTGTGAGAACCTGGTTGGATAGTTGTGCAGCTGTGACACCATGGCTTCAACTGCGGGCTTGTGATGGTTACAGTGGTAACACTACGGCGAGGATCAGCACCCACTCCTCAACAGATCAGCCAGCAAGCACGGACGAGCAGAGACTTCTTGATTTTGATGCTTTATTGTAACCAGCAAGACACGGCTGGAGTGTAGCGACACAGAACGAGCAGCCTACACATTGACGCTCCTTCTAGCTCCCCCAGGAGACTCTCTCTTCCTATATATCCCTGCGACCCCTTCTAGCGCCTTCTAAATGACATCACCTTTCTACTGTACCACATCACGAGAAAGCTGAGTCCCCATATCGCGAGACATCACGAGGCAGCTGAGTCACCATATCACGAGACATCACGAGGCACCGCGAGACGAGACCAGACAGTTGATGCCCCCCCCGCCTATATTCCTTAACTCTGCAGTCCCCCCCCGGGGCATCAAGGCCCATCCTTGGGCCATAACTGCCCACCAGTAATTATTTTTAAGCATAACCCCGCTCCCCCAAACTCTGTGGCACCGCCACGTTAAGGCCCTCCCCCCAATTCACATCGCGCAAATCACTGCACCACCACTCCTCCACACACACACACAAACACACAGGCAGCGTGTAAACTGCTGTGCCATTGCCCCCCCACACACACACAGCGCGACAACGCTCCCCACGGCTACGGCGCTAATCGCTGCGCCACCACTCCCCATGGCTACCGCGCTACCCGCTGTGCCACCGCTCCCCCCCCGCGGCTACCGCGCTATCCGCTGCACTACCGCTCTCCCCCGCGGTTACGGCGCAAATCGCTGCGCCACCACTCCCCACGGCTACCACGCTACCCGCTGCGCCACCGCTCTACCCCCTGCGGCTACCGCGCTATCCGCTGCGCTACCGCTTCCCGTGGCTACTGCGCTAATCGCTGCGCCACCGCTCCCCGCGGCTACGGCGCTACCCGCCGCGCCACCGCTCTCCCCCGCGGCTACCGCGCTACCGCTGTCCGCGGCTACTGCGCTAATCGCTGCGCCACCGCTCCCCACGGCTACGGCGCGAACCGCTGCACCACCACTCCCACGGCTATGGCGCTACCCGCTGTGCCATCGCTCTCCGCCCCGCGGCTATCGCGCTATCCGCTGCGCTACCGCGCTCCCCCACGGCTACCGCACTCATCACTGCACCACCGCTTCCCGCGGCTATGGCGTGAACTGCTGTGCCACCGCTCTCCCTCCCGCGGCTAACGTGCAAACCGCTGCGCCACGCCAGGGCACCACTTCCCTCTCGGGTCTGACGAGCCGGGTAATCTCAATGGGCTCCTCCCCCCTGGCTCCAATGCTGACGGGGCACCACCACAACGGCAGCCCCCCATCGCCGATGACTGCCAGCGGCCTCCGGCACCACGTGCGGTCCGCTGAGCAATGCCAAGCCGGCCCGGCGCGGCCCGCCGAGCCTGCCGCAGCTCCAACTCCTCCCTCCTTCGCTGCACTCCGAGTCGCGCCGCCATTATCCTGCAACTCCACTCTCCTCTGCGGCTCGTTCTCGCCATCACCACCCCTCCCTCCAGCCTGCGCCGCTCGTTCTACTGCTGGCTTGCTGGCATCCTCACTCCGCTCGCTGGCTCCGCCTTGCTGACACCATCTGTGACACCACGGCTTCAACTGCGGGCTTTGTGATGGCTTACAGCGGCAACACCATGGCGAGTATCAGCACCCACTCCTCCACAGATCAGCCAGCGAGCACGGACGAGCAGAGATATCTTGATTTTGATGCTTTATTGTAACCAGCAAGACACGGGCCGGAGTGTAGCGACACACAACGAGCAGCCTACATCTTGACGCTCCTTCTCGTTCCCACAGGAGACTCTCTTTTCCTATATATCCCGCGGCCCCTTTTAGCGCCTTCTAAATGACATCACCTTTCTGCTGTACCAGATCACGAGGCAGCTGAGTCACCATATCACGAGACATCACGAGGCACCACGAGACGAGACCAGACAGCTGATGCCTCCCCCCACCTATATTGCTTAACTCTGCACAGCTCTCGCTGTAAGAGCCTAGCTGTGTAATTGTGTATCTCTCTCTCTCTTGCTGTGAGAGCCTAGTTGCGTCGTTGTGTAGCTCCCTCTCTTGCTGCCATAGGCTAGTTGTGTTGTTGTGTAGCTATCTCTCTCTCTCTTGCTTTGAGAGCCTAGTTGTGTAGCTCTCGCTGTGAGAACCTGGTTGGGGAGTTGTGCAGCTCTCTCGCTGTGAGAGCCTAGCTGTGTAATTGTGTATCGCTCTCTTGCTGTGAGAGGCCTAGCTGTGTAATTGTATATCACTCTCTCGCTATGAAAGCCTAGTTGTGTAGTCATGTATCTCTTGTGAGAGCCTAGTTGTGTAGCTCTCTTTCGCTGTGAGAGCCTAGTTGTGTAGTTGTGTAGCTCTCCCTCTCACTGTGAGAGCCAAGTTCCTGTTCATTGTTAACCTCATCGCTCACTTCTCCTGGAAGCCGTAGCTGTACTGTCTTATCTGCGAGTCGTCGGAGCATTTTGCAGGTCATTCTTGGTGTATTTGCATCGTTATAATAGTTTATTATGTTTTGTGGTGCCTGACGGAGAACGCTCTCATAACAGCTGAACTTGTAGCTTCTCCACAGACACCCGGGTTCCGAGGTGCGCGTGCAGCCCTGTGGAGCGACTCCTCCCAGCTTGTAGCAGCAACCAGGCGTCGTCCACACTCACTCAGCGGCGAAATATGAGCAGAGGCCTTCTGGAGTTTTCGATGCTTTATTTAACAACACAGTAGAACATCCGTGCCTGGGGTAACTCTGGCACACCGACTCATAGTCGCCTCGTGCTCAGCTCACTATCTAGCACTCTCCTGACGGATCACAAACTGCGTGGCCTCCTCCTCACATTTCCCTCGCGCTTACATACACGCTCTTATGTGCATTTTCGCACGCCCCCACGCGCAACTGCCAACTGTGTTACCCATTAATCTGAGCGCGTTGTACATTTTATTCTGAGTGTGTCTGAAACAATTTAAATCAAGTATCTCTGTTTTACTTTTCTCTAATTCTTAGGAATCTTAATCAGTAATTTAACATCTTCATCCTGAGGCTTATTATTCTCACTGCGAGAGTGCACTATTCTATCTCGCCGCAGTGGTTTGCAGCAGTCCATTTACACCAGCATCATCTCTCATCTCATCTCATTATCTGAAACCGCTTAATCCTATATAGGGTCACGGTGAGCCGGAGCCTATCTCGGAAACACAGGGCGTAAGGCAGGAATACACCCGACGACGGAACGCCAGTCCATCGCCGGGCATACACCAGCATCATGTGTTCACTATTTCACGTCGTTAACGTACTCACTCATTCCGAATCGTATAACTATCACCGTTTTTTTCACTCATTTTCTCATCACCACTCAACCATCCACTCACTCAACATTTCACTACCTGAAAGACTCACCACCCTACTCCTGCATGACCTAATTTTGCCGCTGTGCTATAGCGGTATTTTCCCGGGTTCGACGCTCAGGCGCTGTTTATTGTGGAGTTCTCAGTTTTAAAGCTGGATTTTTTGGTTTCCTTCCGCCGTTCAGGGATGCGCCACTCTCGGGGTTGATTGGCCTGCTGAGTAAATTGCCCCCGGGGACGTGCTCCGTGATGTGTTGGCGTCGCATGCTGGGTGTGGCCCTGCCTTGCGCCCCGTGTCTTCCGCAGTGGGCTCCAACTCCTATTCGATATGATCACCTACACACGCGCGGCTCGAAAGAGCTTGATTCCTACATTAGTTTTCTGTACCCCCAAATTTCTCGCCATTTGATGTGAGCTAATGACACTTCGGCCCTCGTGACATTCATCGGGGCGCTGGCAACAAAAAGCCCATTTACCTGCCTAAAATGGATTTCCCTACCCCCATCCCAAAATTGAGCCCTTATAGCTTTTGCTGCTCGACGTGGCAGTCAGTCTCCCTCTTCCAGCAAGCACCACGCACGTTGTTTGCAAAGGAAACCCACTTTGTCCTGCACAATGTGTGCTCTCTGAACACCGAAAATGTCCCACTCATTGCTGATCTGATCTCGGACAACAGTCTGGCATTATACCAAATGGGACTCTCGCATCCTTCCCTTTTGCACTTAGCGAACGAATGTTGCACGATGTGCAGTATATGTAAAGGAATTGGAGCGTTTTCTGTTCACGTGACAACCCCTCACTGACTGGCCGTGTCGGGTGTTGGAGGGTTAACCGACACTATTTTATAATTTTCTACATAACCTGACCCAAAAACGAATTTCATCGATAATATTGGTCACGAAAGCCTTCGAATTAAAGTGAGCGGGTTATACTCACTTGCTGGCTGTGCGACGTACTGCTTGGCGAGGCCAGTACACTACTGTATAATTGGCGTTTGTCCCATAATGAGATGGGGTCGGAGCGATTAGCAGCATGTGGACTGTGCAAATTTAATATTATTGCATTTTATAATCAGGGCAAATTGAAAGTTGTTAAACAATCAGCTTCAGAGAACACTAATGACTTCATATTATTAAGTCATTTCTATCGCCCCAGCTGGTAAGAAGATTAAGGCTATTAAAGCATTTGCACTCCAAAGCCCCGTTTATTCTGCACAGTAAGCCTAGACTTGAACGAAGGACCTCAGAGATGTTGGCTCAATGGACTGATGTTGATATCAGCATTTTAAAAGATACCGAGCCCCAGGGCCCAAACCTAGAATTTTACAGGTGTTGGCTGAACTTCCTGACATAAACCAAAACTCCCCTGAGTGGCAAGAAGCCTCAAGGCTCGTACAAACACCAGCTAATGAAATCCATTTTTTGGGTCAGGTCACGTCGAAAATTATAAATTATAAAATAGTGTCGTTTAACCCTCCACCACCCGACACGGCCAATCAGCAAGGGGTTGTCACGTTGAACAGAAGACGCGCCAATTCCTTTACTATCTCAGCACACCGGTGTGTTGAAAAGCGACCCCACAATATTTTACAAAAAATGTATTGTACATTGACATTTCGCTGACAACAACGTTCAGCATCATCAGGCACCCACGCCAGCAACTGGTCGGGCAGATCGAATGGCCCGCATACCGCTTCCGGGTCGGTTTATATGGGGGTTGTGATGTCACCACCCGCGTGATCAGGTGTGCCGGGACACAATGGGCAATCTAGTTTATTAGCTCTTCAAACTGGTGTTTCGGGTTAATTGAGTAATTCCGACAAAGGGTGCTAGCGATGTCTGATAACCCTGGTCATGAGGTGCTGTGCGAGGGATTATGTTAAGCAATGATGTGTGTGCGATGGTAAGTTTGTTAATTGATAATGCGTTTCCAAGCTGCACTTAATTTGTAGCTATCGGAACGATTAAAATTGTTCTTATTTTTCTCAATTTCAATTGACTCACGGACCAGTCTCGGCCAGTAGTGGTTAGTTTTACATTAGATGTCGACATTGTCAAAGTCAATTGTGTGATTATTTTGGCAAGCGTGTTCCGCAACTGCCGATATCTGGGTTTGACAATTTTTAATGTTTCTTTGGTGTTCTTTAAGGCGTTTCCTAATGTTTCTACCCGTCTGGCAAATATAGCATTTGCCACACAAGCAGTTAATGCGGTAGACTCCCTCTGTGGAGAGTTTGGGTAGTTTATCTTTAACACTAGTTAATATTCCTGCGATTGTTTGTACTGTGCCAAATCTTACTTTAATTTTTTGTTTTTCTAGAATTCTAGCTATTTTATCAGTTACTCTGGCAATATATGGTAGTTTAATTGTTTTAATTACGTTATCATCCTCAATGTCTATGATGTTTGGCCTGTTTTTATTAGTTAGAGCTCTTTTTATTTGTGCATTGCTATAGCCATTCAATTGAAGAGCTTTCTTAACATGTAGAATCTCAGTTTTTAAGCTTTTAGCATCAGATACTATTTTTGCCTGGTGTATGAGAGTTTTAGCGAGAGCTAATTTCTGTGAGAGGTGATGGTGCGATTGCGCATTCAAATAAGTGTCGGTGTGTGTGGGTTTACGGTAAACACTATGTGATATTCCCGGCGATGGACTGGCGTCCCATCGTCGGTATATCCTTGCCTTGCGCCCTGTGTCTGCCGGGATAGGCTCCGGCTTCACCGTGACCCTGTATAGGACTAAGCGGTTTCAGACAATGAGATGAGATGAGACTATGTGATATTTTATAATTTGAACTCCGTCTTAGCAAGACATCCAGAAATTGAAGTGTGTTATTCACTTCCATTTCCATGGTGAATTGTATCGATGGATGTTGTGAATTGAGATGTTCTAGAAATCCATTAAGTGTATCTTTACCGTGCGGCCAGATAACCAATGTGTCATCCACGTATTTAAACCAGTGTGATGGTTTTAGTGCGCTAGTTTCTGAAGCTTTTCCTTCAAAATGTTCCATGCACAAATTAGCAATAACCGGAGACAGAGGTGAGCCCATTGCTGCTCCTTTTTGTTTGTGGAAATTATTGTTCCATAGGAAATAAGTGTTATTTAGACAAAGGTCAGCTAGTTGTGTAATATCTAGACTTAATCCATTATTTTTAACTATGCCGTTCAAAAGTAGAATTGACTCATTAACTGGGACTTTAGTGAACAAGGAAATTATATCGAAGCTAACTGAGATGTCCTCAGGATTAAGTGTAATTTCTTTGAGTATATTTACGAGATGTTGAGAGTTTTTAATAAAAGATGTAGTGCTACCAATATAAGGCTGAATTTGCCTTGTTACGTATTGAGCTAGTTTATATGTGTCAGAACCAATTGGCGCGTCTTCTGTTCAACGTGACAACCCCTTGTTGATTGACCGTGTCGGGTGTTGGAGGGTTAAACGACACTTTTATAATTTATAATTGTCTACGTGATCTGACCTAAAACATGGATTTCATTTATAGGCTCGCAGACTAAAATTGTCCCGCAATGCCCGGCGATGGACCGGCGTCCCGTCGTCGGGTGTATTCCTGCCTTACGCCCTATGTTTCCGGGATAGGCTCCGGCTTCACCGTGACCCTATATAGGATTAAGCGGTTTCAGATAATGAGATGAGATGAGATATTGGTCACGAAAACCTTCGAGTTAAAGTAAACACCAGCCACTTTGCTGTCTACAGTGCATAATGGCAGTGAGTTTTATGAACCTGTAGTTTGCTTTACAATTTAAAAAATGTAATTTACTTGTATTTGTTGATTTTTGACACTGTTCCAACAGTGCTAAAGGCAGCATTTCATGAGACACAAAAGATTGTTCTTCACGTGATCGGAGCACCGCTCCGTGTCAGACAATTATGTAATGAAAATCAGTGAAAATTAAACATATTTTACAGATGTGCTAAAGGCAGCATTTCATGAGACAGACAGACGTGTCAATTGTCTCTCTTCTTTCCTTCGCGATGTTTCGTCTTAAACGTTGGAGGCATCACCAGGCGTTTTTGAAACCCCTGATGATGCCTAGCTATGGAAAGTAATTCTAAAACATATTGTTTAATCTCGGCGATGGACTGGCGTCCCATCGTCGGTATATCCTTGCCTTGCGCCCTGTGTCTGCCGGGATAGGCTCCAGCTCACCGTGACCCTGTATAGGACTAAGCGGTTTCAGACAATGAGATGAGATGATATTGTTTAATCTCAAGCAATATAATTCCAAAATTAGACCTCATAAAACTCGTGAAAATTAATCATCAAATACATTGTGCCTTAATAGCGAGGTTTTTGCCTTTCAGTTATAAAACGTGAACATTCTAAATGCAGATGCGCAAGGCGAAATTGTGGTGATTGTGAAACATTAATGCATTTCATCCTTATCCATAATAAAGCCGTCGGGTTAGGTCACACGAAAAAAGTGTTAATCATGGATAACATTGGTCCTGAAAGCCTTCGTGCATCCGATCCTTGTTAAGCTTGGTGTGTTGGCTTAGCTTGTTGCATATTTAGCTTGTTGTGTGTTTAGATTGTTGTATTTTAGCTGGTTCCATGGAAACCTCTCCTAGTTAGACCATAACCATAGTTAACGTGAGGAAATGCGACTTTTATGAGCAATTGATTCAGCTGCGAAAAATAGGTGTGCAGTGACATTGTATCTCATGGAAGGGTCCCGTTTTACTGGAATGTTTGGGAACCACTGGCGTAGGCTGACATTTTCCATGATTGTTTCAAAATTGTACTGCTCCAGGTTTTCATGGTATGAGAATTACTCTTAAGATCTGGTCATTCGGGATACCCATGCCTATACCGAAGAAGAGAGTAGAAATTCTCGACGTGGCTGTGCCAATAGAGCAGCTCTTAAGAGTTAGTATTATTTCATAATTGTTTCACACATTGTTTCTGTGATGGTCATAAGGCACATTGCGAGGATGCTGGATTGTCTGGTTAAGGGTTGTTTTCCTTTCGTCCCCGGCAGGGGTAGCTACATACATATCTAACTGTCCAAAGGTAGCCGTTATTCCCCCTCTTTAAACTCATATTAATTAGCACAGCCAATTGTTTGGTATTGTCATCCAGTGCACATGATTAAGATAAGAACTCATTTTGGTATTACACATACAGTGATATATAGCAACCCATAATCGCATCAATAAATGAGAATTAATTCAAAATTCGATGCAGGCAGCGCGGTGGCGCAGTGAGTAACATTGCTGCCTTGCAGCAAGTAGCGCAGGGTTCGATTCCTGGCTCAGGTGCCTTTCTGTGTGGAGTTGCGTGTTCTCCCCTGACACTCCGGTTCCCTCCCACGGTCAAAAAACACGCTGCCTAGATTTATTAGCCTAACTAAATTGCCCCAGCACTCTGTGATGGATCGGCGTCCCATACATACGTATAATCTGTATGAAAAGTAATGATACAGACTTTAGATTTTTAAAGGGCAGCCAAGGATGAACCGGCTGTGTATGCAAAAAACTGTGTGCCCTTTGTGTTGTCTTGAAGTTGGTAGTCGGCATGATGTCCCTGGAAGTCACTCCACACAAAGCCCTACCTGGCGATACTGAAATGCACTCCACCATATGTCCGAAATGTAATTTGGCAAGAAGATCATGCATCCATCATTCACTGTTAGGTGATGTGTATTCGCAGGCCAGCGAGGCTCGTTATAAAACTAGAGAGCATTGCCCGCACATTTCCGCGGGCCATAACTTGAGCGAACTGCAAGTGCTGAGGATTTTCACCGACTTCAGTTCAAATAAACTTATACATGGAGAAGTTGTTAGCGTTACTATCCCGCCAGCAATCTGCACGGCATCGATTAATTCTATTTTTACCCGCTTTGACTTAACTTACATTGGGGGATGTGTGTAATGGTTAGAATCGTTGAGCACAAAATGAAGGCATTTCCGATAAAGCTGGAGAGCAGAAATTTGCACGCAGGCATAACTCGGATGACAATGCAAGATAGTGAAAACAAGTTTGTAGACCGGTGACAAGGCGATCCTGGGCCCGCCATAGAAACGATCCGTTCAAATTACTATTATTTTTTTCAGTCTGATGGGGGCGATATTTTCCCGATGCCAGGCTAAAACTAAAGTTAAAAAAGTTAAAAATAAAATAGAATAAAAATAAAAAATTTAAATGACCCGCTTTTACCACACTCCAAAGTATAAAATACATTTTTTTAATACAAAATCAATCTTTCCAGAGATACAGACTAAAAGCGGGTGGCCAAACACTGACTGTATAAGACTACAATAATCTTTTCCTGTAATTAAAGCCTTAAAATCATACTGATATTAAGTGATAACCGATAGTTTTTCCTTTTACAAACATTAGAAAAACACGTATTTATGACTAAAATAATGAAAATGTAAATCTCACTGTATTTTCAGTCAAGCGTGTCACATATTGTCAGTGTTTGGCCACCCGCCTTTAGTCTGCATCCCTAGATTGATTGTGTTCAAAAAATCTATTTCCTACCTTGGAGTGCAGTAAAAGCGGGTCGTTTAAAATTTTAATTTTTATCCTATTTTATTTGGGTTAGGTCACGTAAAAAATGTTTGCCGTAAACCGTCCCACTAGCTGACAATGGTCAATCAGTAAAGTTTATCAACGTTAACAAAACGTGCGAATTCTTCACTATTTCAGCACACCGGTGTGTTGGAGAGCAAACTCACAACATTTACAACTGAAATACGATGGTTCGCTGATAATTGCAATCAGCATCAATCTGGCAACCGCTCCAACTTGGTACGAGTAGCTTCAAGTTCAGGTTATGGTCTCCTTATATGGAGGTTGTGATGTTATCAGCCAGTTACTCGCCCGTGCCAGGATCGAATCAAGGGGGTTGGGGGTGTGGCAACAAATCATTAAAATATTTAGGTTAATTAGATTAGATCAGTCAGGTGTTTCGAATAACGTGCGTTTTATTGGACAAAGGGCCAGGAATGTAAAATTACCTTCATCAGTAAGTGTTAATGCAACGGGATTGTGTTAATGTAACAGGATATACGTAACTACTAAATAATTTTTTACAGTTTGAGTACGTTTTTTTTAAGCTACACTTAATTTATAGCTATCATAACGATTGAAATTATTTTTTATTTTAACAATTTCAATAGACTCGAATTAGTCTAGACCAATAATGATTATTTTACATTAAATATTAACGTTGTCAAAATAAATTGTGTGACCTTGATGGCAGGCATATTTTGCAACCGCCGAAAGCTATATTTGTGATTGTTTTATATTCCTTTAATGTTCTCTAATACATACGTGGTATGTAATGAGATTGTATTAACGGTCAAGGTGTATGTATAATAAATGTATATTTTGAGAATGCGTTTTCAAGCCGCACTTAGTTTACGATTGAAAAAAAGTCCCATTATCCTCTCCTCTCCTTAATGTAAACCATGATTTCACGGGACTTGTTTTCACAAGCCTAAGTATTATATGTATTATCAACATTGTTACGTCTGATAAGTTAGTATGTGCAAGAGCATTGTAAGTGCACAAGCAATAGATGAGCGGCAGGGTGTTTGTATAGCAGTAACATCTGCGCCTCACAAGAAAAAGTGCCTGAGGAAGTTTGATTCCCACCTAGGGTGCCTTTCTGTGTGGAGTTCGTGTGTCCTCTGTGGGCGCCGTATGTGTAGACATAGAGAAAGTTGGTCGTGCAAAGTTGGTTGGGTGTGTGGGGAGTATGTGCAAACTCCACACGCAAAGGAATCCGAGCCGTGAGCCGAACCTGTGACTTTCTTGCTATGGGCCTCTTTGTGTCTATCTGTAGGATGTTTGTTCGTGTGCGTGTGTGTGTCTGCGTGTGTGCGTGTCACAGTGTGTGTGAGTGTGTGTTCGGTTCAGCGGTTAGCGCGCCGGGCTACAAAACCTGGAAACTCGAGTTTGATTTCCACTCACGGCCAACACCTGACGAGTTTCTGGACCGGTCCTGTGCTTCCCCGAGGTCGACTCAGCCTCAAATGAGTACTTATTGCGTTGTGTAACCCTTGCCAGGTGGCCGAACGTGGTGCTGGTTACCCACCCATTGTGTGCCGTATCGACCTTCATAGTTTAGGTGCTGCCTAACCGCACCTGACCCTAGAAGCCGTTAGAGCTAATAGGGGGATCTTTGCTTAGTGTGTGTGGAATTTTTTTCCTTCTTTTATGACTAGTTTTATGACATTGAGCGAAAACAGCAGTAAAATTATCTGTGAAGGCTAAAGGGTGGGAGTTCAACCAAAGTAAGATAAGCGAGTGGGATAAATATATAATGAACAATGCTAAATTAATAAATAATCAAAATGAGAAAAACCAGGCGCAGCCAGAGTTATGTGTGGGGAGGATCCAGCCAAGGTTAGAAAACAACGGCGTGTTGGAGAAAGTTAATAAATACAGAGTTATGTGTGGGGAGGATCCCGCCAAGGTTAGAAAACAACGAAGCGTTGAAGCAGATTAATAAATAATTAATAAATGATTAATAAATAATTGCAAAGCGGAACCCGACCATATAAGGACATGACAAAATGCTGAGTTGAGGTTTTTTTTTTTAGGCACATCCCACAGAAAAACTGGATAAAGGGCACCGTTCAAGGAGCGAACGGGACTCACGGACTCTCACTCATTCCTTCGAGCACCCAAGCGACTCTGACAGGCAGCTAACTGGAAGACACCAGTCTGCCGGTAGAAAACTTGAGTGTTAGTGTGAGTCCCAAACCCTACTGCTGGAGAGTCTCAGTTACGTTTTTTCCTAGCCGCTGACAGCTTATGTTGCTCCGTACTTATATTGGAGGTTTATATTCGTATTATGCTTCCTTGTTGCTTTGAAATAAACATCTCCATACAGTTGCAAAGTCGTGGTGTAAGCTCTGTGGGAAGGTTGGCCTCCAGTCACAAGAAGATCCGAGGTGTCGAGGTTTTCTTTTTTAATAGCCGACACCTCCCCCTGCTTTCCTCTGAGTACTACGATTTCCTTCCTCCCACTTATTAACCCCCCCTACGAATGAAGTAATTGACTAATAACATAATGTACAGGAAGCAGTCTTTGGGGGGTGGGGTTTGACGCCGGCTGACTTTCCTGCTGACCCCCCTGCCCCTGCAATATCCTCGTGCCGACAAATCTGTCTCGTCCATGACAAGGAGTGGAATTTGTGCGAGGCGTTACAAACCGTTTTATGATTATGAGGGCAATGGACCTGTGCTTTGGCGTGAACATTATAAGCAGAGCGGTTCGCACTCACTAAACACTGTGCCGCATGTGTCTCGGCTGTAAATAATTGCGTGAAGGTCATGCGGGGGCATGCCGAGGTTAGATGAAAGAACATTCGACAACACGTGAAATTATAACGAAGGCGCGAAAAGTGAGATAGGAGATTAGAGGAAACCCAAAGGGGATATATTTGGCGGGAAACAAGCAGAACGGGGTGAGCTGAGAGAAGCTTGTGGAAGGTTCCAGAAATTCGGGAGAGAGGAATATCGATTATTGGTGTGTGTCGGGAGTGCGGGGCTCCAGGAGAGTATTACTGAGCGTATATTTTAAGGAATGCGCTACTGAATGTGTACATCACTGAGTGGATCATTGAGTACGTGTCACTGAGTATGTGTCACTGAGTGTGTGGTCTAGGCCTCCTATAGGTTGACAGCCTAAAATGAGTACCTGGTGCAATATGCTAAGTCACCACTGAGGAAACAAAGTGGCCGGGCGCCCAGGTGGGCCATGAAGGCTTTGAGGTGCAAAAGATTGAGAAACCCTGCCCTGGGGTGACGTGTGGCCTTTATAGGTGCTCGCTAACAGCAATTGACCCTACTATCTGTTAAGGCTATACGGATAATATTTGTTGTTAGAAGAATCAAGTTCACTTACCAGGACACGTCAACTCCTCTTTAATTGTAAGGAGTGGAAATTTCCTTAACTAAATAAACAATCATTTGTTTTCTCGGAAAAAGAACTGTTTTTGCATTCGTGTTTTTCTCCGATGTAGACTGCGGGAGATAGAGTGATCGAGCCGACAGACACTTGTTAATTATGTATATAGACACTCGCGATACACACCTCTGGAATATGATTAAAACGTGATTTGTGTGTGTCGCTATAAAGCAAGCGTTGGGCACCTTTCACAGTTGTCTATGCATAACACAATAAACAAGATAAAGATAAACATAATTGCACTTTAATTAGGTTCCCAAGACGCCTTGATTAATGCAAACAAAGAGCGCGATAGCAAGCAAAATTAAGTTTGACAGAAGGAGGCTGACGGTGGGATGAAGCAATTAACTTCACCTCTTTTTCATTTGCCCACAAAGTGGGTCAACGGTTTGACCGTGTTCCCGACAGCGTGATGGGGGAAGGGGGGGCACATGCTATGTTTACACTCGAGCCACGGACCGTAAACAAAGCAATCGAGGGTACGTTTAATCCACCTGCGTGCCGCTGTCCCTCTCTAGTCACCGCATATCGCTTGCTCGCACAGGTTTGGCCAACTTTGTAAAATATAGAAAAAAGTGTTTAAATTATGGTAAAAACTGTTTCTATTTTTTATATATGTACACTGGCAAAAGTACCCATAAGCTTGGCCAACTTTGTCAACAGCGAAAACGAGTTTTCAGGCAAGGCGTTCTGCTGGAAATTTGAACTACAACCACTCTTTAAGACCAAAAGACGTTCTGTACCTCACAACACAGAGAGGTGTTTAAACTGTGGTCAAGTCACATTGGCCATTGGGTTCATAATAATAATTGAACTTCAATCAAGAGTACTTTTCTCCCGAAGGTCACAATGATCTACACAGAGCTATGGAGAGAACGGACCCAGATGCCATGGGCTGACTTTAAATAACTGACCAAAGCACCACCTGCGCTTACTACAGCATTAATTCGTTGAGTCCTTTTAACCCGACGCTCCGCTCGTTGTTGAGAGTGTCGGTCCTCCACCCTCTGTTGTTGTTGGATGGTCACTGCCTCAAACTGTCCCGTAACGTCCTTCACGACACTGTTGTACAGGGTCGATCTTGACTCTGAGCTCCACATCCTTCTGTAATGTCAATTCATATTCAGTCAGTCACTCGAGATTAAAAACGGGGCTCGAATTATGGGTGTTTTTGTTTCTACATTTCTGTCCCAAAGTAGATTTCAATTAGAAAGTGTGACATTTCATAGTTGAAGTCCACCCTACAGTTGGGCATTCAAGTGAGTGGTGTGGATTTATATCGTCAGATTTGTTTGTTCAACAAGATAACAATAATTATTGCATTTATAGAGCGATTTTCACCCGAGGGTCACAAAACGCTGCAAAGAGCTGCGGAAAGAACGGCATGTCAGCAACATTGACAGAGAACGGAAAATCAACAAAAACAACGTTTTTTTCTTTTTTACAAATCCGACCTGTGGAGGGAACGCCAGTCAAAAACAACATTACAACAGTTCAAATGTAAGTCAAACAGTAGCAATAAATTATAGGACATTAAGTCAAGTAGAAATAAAAATAATTCTTCAACAAACAAGGAAGGAACAAATATTCCCGAGCAGGCGCAGGTTGGAAGAGAACCAACATCTCGGCATGACACAAGTGAGTGTTCAGACGAGATTTGAAGATGCCCAAAGACTCAACTGAACGAATCTCCAAAGGAAGGGAATTTTAGAGTCTGGGTGCAGCGCGCGAGAATGTTGTCACCCATAGAATGAAGGTGCGACCTGGGCACATGCAGCAAGATAATCCGGAGCCTATCCCAGCAGACACAGGGCACAAGGCAGGGAAATACCACGATGGGACGCCAGTCCATCACCTGGCACTGTGGGCAATTTAGTCTGCAAGCCAATTAACCTATGCAGCAGCATGTTTTTGGACTGTGGGAGGAAACCGGAGTGCCTGGCGAAAACCCACACGGACACAGGGAGAACATGCAAAACTCCACACAGAAAGGCACCCAAAGCCGAGATTCTAACACGGGATCTTCTTGATGTGAGGCGACAGCTTCCCACTGGGCCAACATGCCGTCCACTTCTGTTTTTGTTGCCATTTAGTTAAACAAAAATTTGAATTGAGCCAGGCCTTTACAGTTGACAGTGAAGATGACATGCAGAGACCAGACGCATTTATGGATGACTTAGCGTGGATATAGATTTGGATGTCATCGGCATAGCAATGGTAGCTGAGATTGAAGCTGCACAGGATATGGCCAAGAGGTTGTAGGTAGATGCTGAAGAGGAGTGGGCCAAGAACTGACCCCCGAGGAACGCCAGACAAAACAGGATGAATATCTGAGTTTTGTCCTCCGAGGCTGACAAACTGCTTCTTTTCGGACAGGTAGGAGATCAGCCAATGCAGGGCACAACTAGAGACCCCTATACCCTCCAGTCGCTCAAGTAGGATCAGATGGTCAACGGTATCAAAGGCAGTGCTCAGGTCCAAGAGGACAATAATACTTGGCAAGCCTTCATCGGCAGCGATGAGTAGGTCATCAACGACTTTTATTAGAGCAGTTTCAGTACAATGGCCGAATCTTAACCCAGATTGGAAGGGATCGAAGAGGTCATTGCTAAGAAGGTCTCATCTCATCTCATTATCTGAAACCGCTTAATCCTATATAGGGTCACGGTGAGCCGGAGCCTATCCCGGAAACACAGGGCGAAAGGCAGGAATGCACCCGACGACGGGACGCCAGTCCATCGCCGGGCATTGCGGGACAATTTTAGACTGCGAGCCAATCAACCTATCCAGGAGCATGCTTTTGGACTGTGGGAGGAAACCGGAGTACCCGGCGAAAATCCACGCGGACACCGGGAGAGCATGCAAACTCCACACAGAAAGGCACCCGAGCCGAGAGATTCGAACCCGGGACCTTCTTGCTGTGAGGCGTCAGCGCTAACCACTGGGCCACCGCGCCGCCCTGCTAAGAAGGTGTTTCTGGAGTTGCGCGGCCATGGCACTTTCAAGGACCTCAGAGATGAATGGTAGATTTGAGATGGAGTGAATATTATAGGGGATATTGCAATTGAGGTCAGGTTTATAAGCAGGGGAGTAACTGCGTCACAACAGTGGGGAACAATACCAGAGTGAAGTGAGTTATTAAACAGATTAGTGATGAATGTGGCAAGGAATTTGAAATTTATCCGGATGATTTTGGACGGGAAAAGATCCAGAAAGCAGTTTGTGGGTTAGGATCTGGTAACTAAAGAGGAGACCTCAGATTCCATGAATTTGGAAAATTTCAGGAGATTTGAGGTCAAGGAAGGTGGAGAAACAATTATTGAGGTATTGGTTGGTGATTGAGGCTGGGTAGAGATACGATGGGCGTCAGTTTTTTTCAGAGAAAAACTGAATCAACTGATCCGCCTGATCTTTATTAGTGAAGGGAGGTGAGGGTGAGTGACTGGTAGGACGATGGAGCTGATTAATGGTTGAGAAAATAATCTTGGGCTTTTTGAAGGTATAAGCCAAAATGCTGGAGAGATGGCTGGTACGGGCACAGTCATGTGCCTTCCGGTAATGGAGGGTTTGTTCCTTAAAGATTTGACCGTGAACGGTGAGGCCAGATTTTCTCCAAGTCTGTTCGGCCCTGCGTGCATTCACTTTGAGATGCCGGAGTTCAACAGTATACCAGGGGGATAGTTTCTGTCTGAGACATTACGTGATTTTAATGGGGCCAAATAATCACGTATGCTTCATAGCACGTTGTTGTAAGTTTCTGCTGTCAGAAGCAGAATTAGCGGAGGTGGAGCGTGAAGTGCTATTGATTGCTGTGGTGTCACGTGTTGAGTGAAGACAAGTGAGGTCAGAGTGGCCTTGAGATATGTTTAATCAGGTGATACTTCGAGACGAACATAGTTTATTTTGCAAGAGTAATCTAATCACTTGGGTTCGATTCCTATCCATGGTTAACTCTGGCGAGTGATATCTGGGTCTCTCGTAGGTCGACTGCAGTACCTAGCATCATATGAATATCTGGTCCTGTGTTTTGTACGTTACCTTGATACGTGCGCTCGCCCTCCGAGTGCACCCGCTCAAGGCCCTCATGCACCGCACTTCCTCCCGAGTGCTCAAGCACCTCAGCCAACAATATAACTACTTACTCAATCGCACACGCACACAGCACCCATCGTACTTCCCCCAGAACCACTACCATGAGAACTTAGGCACCACCGCCTCCACCAGTACTGTACTCCATCCAGCCTTGCATTCGCCCACTTGCTCAATCACGCACAGTGCTCAAATTCGCGCTAACGTGGCGCACACACTCGCTCAACACCACACACCATCTTCCCTGAGACTCGATCCTCTTTAATTAAGCATTCCCTATGTGATACTTCATCACTTGGCGCGCTGCTGTCCTTTGGTCTTCGCTACCGCCGTCTCTTCGCACACTCGACACTGCGTCGCTCCCTCCCTTATCCCTACCAGCGCAGAAGCGCTCTCTCTTTCTCCCCCCAGTGGAGTAGGCCCTCTCTCCTAGCATCCCCCTTGTGTACTTCCAATCTCATTCAAATGCCCCGGCTGATGTCTCTCAGCCCATCACGGAGATATTAATTACGGACCCACCACCCCGCAGCCACACTCCCCCACCTTTCAACACCCGAGGGGTTCAGACATCCCGTTCCCATTAGTCCTCTTGTTTGAAAGTTGCTCACATTCCCCTTGCCATGTCCTCCCGATCCTAGGTCTTGTGTGCGTTACGTGAGAACCAACTTGCTCGTCATAGCCGCTCAGCCCTCCACCCTACTTTACCCACGGCTCGTCTTTGTTACCCAATTCCCCTCCCTCCCCTGCGGCTTGAGTGGAAAAACATTGGAGGAGGGACCTGTCCCCTCTCTGGATAACAAAACTGCTCCGTGGGAGGGAGGGGGGGGGGGCGTGATAGGTGGAGACCATGCTGGGATTACCTTATATGGTGCTCTCATGAAACGCACTGGGGCGAGCCTGGTGTGTGTTGCTAGCGTGGTGAGGAGCACATGTTGAACCGGGATTAGCCCGCAGTCGTGGTGGCGATGCTGTCCAGTCTATGTGCTGGGGGGCCAGTCGCCCGTGCTACCAAACAGGCGGGTCTGTAGACCACAATCCCTGCAATGTAGGCTTGTGGATGTGGAACCACCTAACTATGCTTTCGTGTTGGTGTTTGTTTGGTTTGTTGGCTGTTTGGGTGGCCTGGTGGTCAGAGCATGCGCCACTGAACTAGTTCACATTGAATCGAAGGTTCCATTCCCACTACCATCGCCCAGTATTTACATAGTAATAAATTTTAATTGTGTTGTCTGATGATTGCTTCGAAAAGCTGCTCATTCGGGATAGCTGCTTTGATCGCAGTTTGTAGAAGCAATCATCATTTATCCAGCCGTGAAAATATACATATCAGTGCAGTGTGTTGCCTTGTGAAAATATACCTGGTGATATCCCCAGGAGGTGTCGCACCCAGCCAGACAGAAACCCACCAGGTTCATCCATCAAAAATGTTTCATTAATATCGTAAGGTTATTATTATTAACACTGCAAAATACAAATTTCCATGTGTATTTAAATGGTATGTTTGTGAAAATGTGTTGTTACCAATATTTCATTGTTATATATGTCTGTGCATGAGTTTTCAGATGGCACTCATGCTTCGTCCAACAGACACGAGGAACTGTTCAGACATCCTTCCTTATTGATGCTTATCTGCATCGAGGGGTATTGTACTGTGTGATGGAAAAAATGTGTTCAGTCCTGGAAAACACCGGCACATAACCTCCGTTAACGGGAATGGCATGAGGAGGGCTTCATCCAACAGTAGATTGACGAAATGCATTTTGTACTGAATTCCAACTGGTGGTCACACACAGCTACCGGATCTAAGATGCACGTCCAAATTTTGCTTGAAATTACAGACTTAGTAGTGCGTTTCGGGAGGTATGATAGCATATCATGCTTCCCCAAACGCGATTTGTGACCCTCAGGTGAAAAGCGCTCTATAAATGTAATTATTATTATTTAGGAAAAAGCTACCGTTTAACAACACAAATATTTTCCATTTCAATTCCTGACTGGTGCTTTTCTGTGTGGAATTTGCATGTTCTCCACGTGGCTGCATGGGTTTTGCTGTTTTTTTCCCATCATCTAAAGTATATTACGGCGTTGCACCCTGTGTCTTCTGGTATAGGCACCGGTAACCTGCGACATTGTACAGAATTAAACTGGCATTGATAATGATGACAGTGCGTCTAATTAACCAGAGGCTCCAATAATGATAGTTATTTTTCCACTTCAGGCACCTTTCTGTGGAAAGTGTGTGTATTCGCTCTGTTCACGGGGTTCTCTGGTGTCCTCCCTCGATGAAAAATAAACACTCATTTATTATAAGATTACAACAGGTTTTACCGTATCTGGCGATTATGCAGGTGTTAAGATCCCAAACACCAAAATAGACACATTTTATAACGTGTCCAGTTTGCAAAAGCCACACATACTAGTGGCAAAGTATGCAAACAGGCAGCTTTGATAACCTATGCATTGTCCTTCAACTGACCGACCTTCACCTGGCAGTGGCTTCCTTTTGAACCTATTTGCATGTGTCAGTCGCTGCCAAAAGGCAGTCAGCTTAGGACAATGCAGTATCAATGCTTTATAGCTTAGGCGGGGCTGTTAACGCTATGGGTACTTCTAGAGCGCTTTTCACCCGAGCGTCAAAAAACGCTGCACCGAGCTGCTGAGAGAACGGCATGTCAGCAACTCAACATAAGAGCCGCAAATTAGCAAGAACAACGTTTTTTTTTGGACGCAGTGTCTAGCAAATGTTGATGCCAGCTAACCGCGTGGCTGACCCCTCCGTTCCTGCGGTTTCCTCATTACACCCATCGGGGTGCTGGAAACAAAAGTCCATTAACCTGCCTACAATTGATTTGCCTACCCCCATCCCATATTAAGCTCTACATATCAACTACCAAGGACACAACATTTCCAGCATATGCAGCTTTTTGGTGATTTTGAAGGAACCACGGGGGTAAGTGATCTCCTCAGTAGAGATGGCGGCCGCGGCCCGGGGCCCCGTCTCTGCGGCTCCGTGACGGGCGCTCGGCGGGCCACGCGGTCGCACAGGCGAGCCACGCGGTCGCACAGGCGGGC
>JAZEWT010000021.1:9324365-9351819 GCA_036362905.1 Mordacia mordax
GCACAGACTGCCATCCTTCTTGGCCACCAAGAAGAAACCCGCCCCTGCCGGAGAAGTCGAAGGGCGAATGAAGCCCGCGTCGAGCGTCTCCTTTATGTAGTTCTCCATGGCCGCTGTCTCAGGCAGCGACAGGGAAAACAGCCGTCCCCGAGGCGGGCAGGTACTGGGCAGAAGGTCAATTGCACAGTCGTGTGGACAATGAGGAGGACGAGTAGTGGCACGTCGCTTGGAGAATACCTCCCGGAGATCAGCGTAGACTGACGGGACACGAGACAGCTTGGACGAGGCGTCAATGATTGACGCCCACTGGCGTCGTGTTTGCTTCAGAGCAGTCGAGGTGACAGGATGCCCCTCATTCTCTGATCACGCCCTTCCTGCAATCTATCACTGGGTTGTGACGTGCCAGCCAAGGATAGCCTAGGACTATAGGCTGATCACGGGAATCAATTAGGAAGAAGGAGATTCACTCGACGTGTCCTGACTCCACCTGCAGGCGGAGCGGCTCAGTCCTATGGCGCACTGTTCCCGCACCCAGAGGCCGTCCGTCCAGACTGATCACCGGTATGGGGGTGGGCAGGGAGGTGCAAGGGATGCCCCAGCGTCGCGTGACCCCCTTGTCCAGAAAGTCCCCCGCCACGCCGGAGTCGACGAGAGCTCGGAGCTGCAGGCGCTGAAACCCCCAAGACAGAAACTCCGGAAGTGTCAGCCGATCACGGGTGGACCTTGCTGTATTTAATAAAGCCCTCTCAGTTCCACCTTTGTTGGGAGGGCCACAGCATTTCCCGACTTCCTCTGACGGTTGTTACCGTGGCACACACAAGTCGTCTGCCCCCGATGACCGCCCCGTTGCTGGTTCTTTCCTTGATAGGACCGGGGTAGTCCAGCATCACCGAGGTCCGTAGGTTCTGTCTCGAGGGACGGGTCTTAGAATTGATGCCGAGCCTCAAATTCTTGTCGGAGGAGCATAGCAAGAGTCTGATGGTCGCGTAGGACCCGGGTGCCCCCCCTCACGAATCCTCTCCCACCAGCGATTATCGATCCGGATGGAGGATGTGATCGTCTCCTCCAGGGAGGTGATCTTGGGTCGGGACGCCAACTCATCTTTACAAGCGTCAGACAGTCAATTGAGGAAAGCTGAGATGAGTGCCGGCTCATTCCACCCAGTCTCTGCCGCTATCGTCCTAAATTCCAACGCGTAGTCTGCAGCGCTCCGTAGTCCCTGCTGTAGATGGTATAGCCATGAACCCGATTCGCGGGCCCCGACTGGAAGGTTGAACACCTGCCGCATCTCTTCCATGAAGGACCCCGACTGAGCGCAGAACAAAACCTGTTTCTTGTACACCGCAGTTGCCCAGGCCAGTGTCCTTCCCGACAGCAGCGAGATGATGTAAGCCACTCCTACCTCGTCCGACGGGAAGGAGTAAGGCTGTAGCCGGAACGCCAAGGAGCACTGCATTAAGAAGCCGCGGCAACGGCCTGGGCGGCCATCATATCTGTCGGGTGGTGGAAGATGCGGTTCGCGTCCAGGTGTTGCTGCCGAAATATCCACCCGTAGTGTGGCAAGTCGGTCCATGAGGCTGCGCAGTGCCTGCTCGTGGAGCATGAGCATTGACTTATGCTGCTGAAGAGAAACCCGAACCCCGTTGCCGTCTGTGTCACCCGCTGAATCCATGTTGTGGCCGGATCTTCTGTAAGGGTCGGCAGCGCGACGAATGAGTAGGATTCTGTTGTGCGGTGATGACAGCAGGAGGCGAGCAGCAACTTTGGTACAAACAATCCTCTTTATTTAAGAGTCCAGTGTTGGAGGTACAGCTGACTGGAGCACAAACACTAGCATGCGGTAGCGCGAAATGAGGTGAAGATCCGACACCACCCCTATGGCGTAGGTATGTTTATATAGGGCCCGTGATTACCCTGATTGGGTGCCCGTGCACGGGTAAGTGGATTATTAGTCACCCGTGCACCTGTCAGTGAATAATAGGCAGGTGTCCCAATCAGGGCGGAAAGGACCGCCATACAACCCTTACACCTTGAGGTCCTGAAGTTCAGTTATGTACCAGGGGGATGGTATTCCGCGTGATTTTAATGGGGCCAAATCATCCGGTATGCTTAATAGCAGGCTGTAGTAAATTTCAATTGTCGCATCAGAGGCAGATTGTGATGAATTGTTGAATGCAGCAGTGAATAAATTAGTAATGGCGTTAAGATTTTGGAATTTCATTTGGTGCTCAGTGATGGAAATGGGCAGCGGCACCTGAAAATCAATGCACACGGCAGAATAATCAGACAGACCGGATAGGTTGGTAACAAATATGTCCTGAGCAAACCACAACAATATGTAGAGTAACGTAATGAGATAGGTTTTCATGGCTCTATGCATGAAGATCTCTTCAAAAGCTGCTCTTTCGGGATAGCCGCGTCGATCGCTCCCTCTCCCCCATTACAACGTTTCACCTCACACGTTAGAGGCATCCTCAGGCCCTTTGTGTGTGTGTCATGTATGACTCCTATTTATATGTCGGTAACTATGTATGTGTTAAGTCTCTTCTACAGCGTTGCTCCATTCCAAGATCAATGGACGAAGGTTGGCATCCACTTGAAAGGATTCCATTGTCTTGCTCACACACCATAATCACATTAACCCAATCCGATTCCGCCTGTGACTCACTTCCTAGTATGCATCTCATCAAAGCATACCTAGTTCTGCAAACACTTGGTGACTCCCCCTCTAATGTCCGCATTTCAGAGCTCTATATCTCTGCAGTGCTGATTTCAATGACTGTCCTCCATGTTTGGCTGAGCTTTATTTTCATTTCTTGTTTGCGGTTCATAGTCTTTTCATTCTTGTGAATTTCTATTGCTTCAAGAATTAATCTTGGACCTTTGTGGTGGATGGCTGCCAGTACTCTCATCTTATCAAAATCGATTCTATGTTGTTTGTCTACATTGTGTGCTGCCATTGCTGATTTATCCATATGCAGCAGACACACTGCTGCCTCGTGCTTCTTCTTCCTTGTGCCTATTGTTCTTCCTGTTTGCCCGATGTACACTTCTTCACAGTTGTTGCAAGGAATGCAATACACGCCTTCTGTCTGCAACGGCAGACGTTACTGTCATTACATGCCATAAGGAGAGACCTAAGACAGCAAGAGCATGACAATGAGGGGGAATATACCAAATTCCATGCTTTGCTGCCATATGTGAAAGGCAACAACATCAGCAATTATCTAGAAAAATGCAAAATAAGAACATTCTTCACAACCCATCAGAAGGTAGAGGAACAGGAAGAACAATCGCCACAAGGAAGAAAGAGCACGAGGTAGCAATGCATCTGCTGCATACTGATAAATCGGCAATGGTAGCACACAGTGTAGACAAACAACACACGATCGATTTTGACAAGATGCGAGTACTAGAGGCTATTCACCACAAAGGCCCAAGAGTAATCTGTGAAGCAACAGAGATTCATAAGACAGACTTTGAACCGCAAAGAAGAAATGAGAATAAAGCTCAGCCTAACCAGGAGGCCAGTTTTTTCAAATCAGCAGTGTACAGCCATAAAACTCTGGACTACGGACATTTGGAGAGAATCACCAAGTATTTGGAAAACTGGACAAGCTTTCATGAGATACAAACTGGTAGGTGAGTCAGAGATGGAATTGGATTACGTTAATGTGATTCAAATATGCAGCAAGACAATAGAACCCTTTCAAATGGACCCCCGCCCTTCTTTCATTTTTTCTGAAACAGAGCAACGCTGTGGAAGGGACTAAACATATACATAGTACCTACATATAAATAGGAGTCACATATGTGACATACACAGCGCCTGAGGATACCTCCAACGTGTGAGGCGAAATGCAGCGATGGAGAGAGGGGGAGCGATTGACGCGGCTATCTTGAAAGAGCAGCTTTTCAGAGCGATCTGCATGTAGAGTAATGCTCGGTCCAGCCCGAACCTGTGGGATCACCGCTGTGCCCCGAGATTGTTCAGTATGTACAAAGTTCAGCCAAACATCTTGCAAGTACACGTGCCACTGACACACTATGCCACAGCGCGCTGGTGCACCGTGACACATCGCACTGGCACACCATGTCACAGCGCGCTGGTACACCGTCTCATCTCATTATCTGAAACCGCTTAATCCTATATAGGGTCACGGTGAAGCCGGAGCCTATCCCGGAAACATAGGGCGTAAGGCAGGAATACACCCGACGACGGGACGCCAGTCCATCGCCGGGCATTGCGGGACAATTTTAGTCTGCGAGCCAATCAACCTATCCAGGAGCACGCTTTTGGACTGTGGGAGGAAACCGGAATACCCGGCGAAAACCCACGCGGACACGGGGAGAGCATGCAAACTCCACACAGAAAGGCACCGGAGCCGAGAGACTCGAACCCGGGACCTTCTTGCTGTGAGGCGTCAGCGCTAACTACTGCGCCACCGCGCCGCCCGCTGGTACACCGTGTCACAGCAAATAGACCCACCGTGCCACAACTCACACATTGAGAATGCAAACGCTTTATTGACGACCGGCGCATTAATAGCAGTAATTGGTAAAGATCTGAAGATTTCTCTTAATGAGAGCTCGGCGCTCTCTGCCAGCATAATTTACTTGCCAGCACTTAATAGAGAGGAGGCAAGAAAGGTCCTTCCAGGGGCCATAAATTGGCTATGATTTCAGCGCCAATTAGTCCCGAGTTAAAATGCCGTTAAAAAAATGAATGTTGGGAAAGAATACTTTGTCTTGATAATTTCTCTATGGGGACTGGGCCATAAACTGTATTGAGTCATTAAGAGGAGGATGCGGAGGCGAGCAGAGCTGGAGATGCACCGATACGTTCCACACACGAGCAAGCAGGGATGGCGTCGGTTGATTGGCGTAAATGCATGTGGTTTGTATGCAATCAGAGGATTGGTTGTGATCACAAACACCGCGCTCAGAATACTCTGTCAGTGACACTGAGACCTTCCGATGGGCTTATCTCAGAAACTCTAGGTTGGCATAAAGCCGTAGTAGTGCGATTGTAGCTGGGCACGTATAGTAAATGACCGTAGTCTCCACTCGTTTAAGCGAAGAGCAGAGGGAACATGTAGATGGGTACAAGTGAGATAGATGTTTATTTATAACAAAACAACCACACGGTCGCGCTCCTGAAGTCCTTGTCGCAGCCAACAGACCTCGATATTGGGATGTAGCTCATGAACGTACTGCTGCCATCATATTCCAGAATAGAATGGGACCTTGGGTGGGTGGCGCGGTGGAGCAGAGGGGTGTGGCGCTGCTGCCTGACAGCATGGAGTAACCGGGTTCGCTTTCCGGGTAGGTTCCCACCTTTCTGTGCCTAGTTTGCATGTTCTCCCCGTGTACGTGTGAATTTGCAGTGGATATTTAGGTTTCCTCCCACAGTTGATTAACATCCTGCTACAGCCTCGATAAATTGACTTGGTTAAATTGCCCCCGGTGATCTGCAATGGACTGACGTCCTATCATGGGTACAGTCCAGCCTCGAGCTCTCTGTCGATCGGGATAGGGTCCGACTCACTGCTACCCTCTGGAGGATTAAGCAGAGACTCATGATGAATAAATAACAATACAAGGTCGGTATTTATGGCCGATACAATATTTCTGGCCAAGGAGGCAGGCGGCTTGTCAAATGATGCACCATCGGCTGCAATCATACTGTGGTCCGCGCTGTTTTCCTTCAGCTGGGATCTTGAGGCCTCGTTTCCCCGTGCAGAGACTGAATGAAATAATCACACTCATAGTCAGCGTACTGAGCCGGTGGGCCGCGTGACCACAAGTGTCACGTGCGACGGACGATTTGACGGCGCTCCAGTCTCCTGTTTATGTCTGTGTCATCTGACCATTCTTCATCTCTTAGTTACATTTCTCTAATGTATTCATTATCTCTCTCCACTCATCCCTCTATTATCTATCTATGAGCTGCAGCTCTGCGCCTCAGATTTTGAGCACCCCCCCAAATAGCCGCAATAAATTCAGTTATTTTAACAGAGTTTGTTTCAAGAAGGCACTTCTATCCGCGAATGCCTGCATCAGCTTGCAGCGAATACCACTTCATCTCGGGGCGCTACCGGGCGCGCGGCGGGGTGCAGCCAATAAAGAAAACATTAAGCTGTCCTTTCCATTTCTCTCCCATCTCTCAACCTCAGATTCGTCCCCTCGCGAGTATGTAATTCGCAACGCTGAGGTTTCCACTCAAGAGAGACAGAAAAAAAAATAACAATTGCGCGACAGGTTAAGCGCGCGGAAGCGCACCGATAAGCGGGAGGGAGGGGGTCAGAGTGTGACGCGGCGCCGAGCTCCGCTCATCGAGCCGCCAGCGAACATCGTCCTGTGCATCGCTTTGGTGAAAACACACTTATCTTAGGCAAAATGCATGATATTGGGTTTGAGTTGTGGTGCAGGGAGTGGCGGCGGCGTGGTATGGTTAGTGTGCTGCACTGTGAATCCGTGAGAAGCCGAGTTTAAATCCTAACCGCGCCGAATGTCGGTGGGGGCAGCAGCGGTATCGGTGTTTGATGGCCACGTGCCGCGCGTGCGTCCTTGATTTTTACTCAATACTCGTACCTCATAGGGACGGGATATCATCTCGGCATCTGGGTTGATTGAGAAAATCAATTCTAATTTGCGAGCTTTGACAGCTCAAAGATTGCATCTGGACGATCTTTAAACACCAAAAGTTTACTTTTACTCAACGATGATGGAGAGTAAAAAAGCATACATTTTTGAGATTGGAAACTTTATATGCCGAGTTGAAAAGAGCTGCCTCTGGAAGGCATTTTAAAAACTACCCACAATAGCCTCGACGAAGACATGTGTAGCATAAGCAATAGCAGAAGTAAAGAAGAAAAAGCGGGCGGCGCGGTGGCGCAGTGGTTAGCGCTGACGCCTCACAGCAAGAAGGTCCCGGGTTCGAGTCTCTCGGCTCCGGTGTCTTTCTGTGTGGAGTTTGCATGCTCTCCCCGTGTCCGCGTGGGTTTTCGCCGGGTACTCCGGTTTCCTCCCACAGTCCAAAAGCATGCTCCTGGATAGGTTGATTGGCTCGCAGACTGAAATTGTCCCGCAATGCCCGGCGATGGACCGGCGTCCCGTCGTCGGGTGTATTCCTGCTTTACGCCCTATGTTTCCGGGATAGGCTCCGGCTTCACCGTGACCCTATATAGGATTAAGCGGTTTCAGATAATGAGATGAGAAGAAGAAAAAGCAAAGGGTCAGTCCTGCAATTACTTGTTTCGTTACTGCTGGTAGAAAGCCCTTCACTAGGGTTGCCACCTGTCCTATTTTTTTCTCAGGATCGTATGCCTTTTTGAGGAGGCAGTTTTGACAAATCTCGAAGTTTTCACGGAATAAATAATTCACAGTCTGTGTTGTTGACACCCGTACAGTTTCTTCTCTCTGTCTAATCCTGGTTAGCCCATGCATGATATGTCCCGGGATTTTGTGCCTCCGAGGTGGAAACCCTAGCGTCCACCATTTGAAAAAAAAACTGTTGTTGATATGGCGTTCAGATGTTGTTGTTATTGTTGACATGCCATTCTGTCGACGGCTATGTGCAGCTCTTTGTGACCCTCGGGTAAAAAGCGCTCTCGAAAGGAGTGCAAATATTATTATTATTACTATTCCACACTGGTTAGGCGTCTTGAAAGTATAAGGACTACCCACACTTTATCCCACCGCATGCGACCTGTTAATCGACTATAGGCCGTTGGTTTACACGTTGATGCTGTCGCATGGATGTAGATAGAGGTGATTAAAAGATTGATTGCGCCAGGACATATACAGCTGGGACCGGATATAGCGGGCACTTTTATATTTCATGTTGTTTAAAATGTGGCAGTGATGTTTGAGCCACTCTGTGCATTGAACCGACGGTTTATGGATTGCACGTTAATTGTGCTGACCTTTTTCATCAGCACGGTGGTGTAGCAGAAAGTAGCGCTGCCACCTCACGACCCACACAGAAAGCCACCCGGCACGGATGTCTTTATGTGCGGAGAAAGGCAGTCCAGAGACATGCTGCTGCCGAGGTTATTTGTCGTGACATAATGCCCCCGGTGTCCTGCGATGCTGTAACTTGCTTAACCCTTCACGCTGGACAACTGTTAAAAAGAGATACAATTGCTCAATGCTTCCACTCAATTTAACAAACAAACAATGGACTGAGTATTGGGGCAGATCGAAGCAAACCTGTTGATTATCCGCAATATTTGATTTCTCTGTGGAGGCACAGATGCTAATTGTTCAGCCGTGCCTAACAATAATAATAAAAATACAATGTATTATTCATTCAGTATCGCAGATATTCAACAGAGAATGGAATCACGGGTGCAAGGAAATCCAGAGAGGGTGGAGTCAGTCAAGTGGTCGGCCAGTGCCTACCTGGCGAACCCAGAGCAAACCCACGCAAAACAGGGGGAGAACACAGAAACCCTGCACAGAAGGGTGCCTGAGGTGGGAGTCAAACTCTCTCTGGCAGGACCATCTTTCCGTGAGGCGCAGATATTACCACTGCATAGATACCCTACCACCCACTCCTACGATAGTCGGCATCTTTTTAATGAATCAGTTTGTTCTGAAGCTGGAATGAACCTTTGAGCGATGCAGCTCTTTTAACAGTTGATTGCTTCGAAAAGCTGCTCTTTCGGAACAGCCGCGTCGATCGCTCCCTCTCCTCTCCTGCGACGTTTCGCCTCACACATTAGAGGCATCCTCAGGCGCATTGGATGCCTAGAGACATCCACTGCGCCTGAGTGTCTCCTCGCAATTCGAGGAAACACTCGAATTGTCGAAGAATCTCGGAAAAATATGACCCGCGTTTTCCTGCCATATGTGAAAGGCACCACAGACAAAATTAGTAAATACCTAGAAACATATAAATGAAAAGTCTTCACAAACCACCAGAAGATACAAGACCGACTCAAATCACCTTAAGACCGACTACCATTACAGACAGAAGGCGTATATTACATCAATTGCAGAAATTGTGAGGAAGTATATATCGGACAAACGGGAAGAACAATAGCCACAAGAAAAAGAAAACATGAGGCAGCAGTATGTTTGCGGCACATGGATAAATCAGTAACAGCAGCACATAGTGTAGATAAACAACATGGAATCGATTTCTATAAAATACGAATACTAGCAGCCATCCGCCATAAAGGTCCAAGATTAATTCGTGAAGCAATTGAGATTCACAAGACAAAAAGGACCATAAACCGAAAACAAGAAATGAATTTAAAGCTTAGCCAATCCTGCAGGCCAGTTATTGAAGTCAGTAATGCACAGATATAGGGCTGTTGGAGTGTGGACATCAGAGGGGGATCGATCGCCAGGTGTGTGGGAGGTTCTTTCATGAGATGCAAATTAGGGGACTAGCCACAGGCAAAGCAGAAGGGGGTTATCGCAGTTCCGGGGTGTGAATAGGACAAGGAGATTAGTGTTAATGTGATTCAGATGTAGACCCCACACAACAAAAGATGACTCGACACATACATAGTACCCACATATATAAAGGAGCAACAGGCACTACACACACATACTGCACCTGAGGATGCCTCTAACGTGAGGCGAAACGTCGCGAGGAGAGGAGAGAGAGCGATCGACGCGGCTGTTCCGAGAGAGCAGCTTTTCGAAGCAATCATCATGCATCGAGCCGTGAAAACCTACATCATTACTTTTAACAGTTGTCCAGTGGGGAAGGGGAAGCAGGTTACAACATCTCATAGGTGCTTGCTGAGCACTTGCCACATCAGTTTGTTGAGGTTTTACGACGGATATTTGTCGTTTAAGGTGATAATATGAATCAGGGAGGTCTGCTTTCCGAATATCATAAAGGAGATTCATGATCCGGGTTTTGATCTTTAAAGAAGTCGTGGGAATATTTTCAGATAATGAAGATCATGAGGAACACAGTGGTGGGAGACATCATTCATTACTCGTCTCTGCTGAATCATGTAGAAGGTCGCGGTGAGCTACAACTTGTCATGGCAGACACAGGGCGCAAGCCAGCGCTCTATCCAGGATGGGACACCAGTCCATCACAGGATTACTGAGCCAATTATTTAGTCAGCAGACCAATTAATCGAGACAGCAGCAATGTCTTTGGTCTGTAGGAGGAAAACAGAATACCCAGAGAAAACCCCACGCGAGCTAGGAATGAAACCTAGGTCCTGCTACTGTGAGTTACTCACTGCACCACCGCGCCAGAGGGCGGATCACGGTCCCCTCACCTCTGGGGGACGCGACTCCTACGGCTCCAACGGAACGCGGGGTACCGCGACCCTGACTCGGCGCGGGGTACAATTCGAGATGAAACGACGTGTCATCAGATTTCGTTCTGTGTCTTGTTTTTATTTTGGGTGAATACATCACCTCCACGCGTCCCACCTCGAGAAGATTATTCCATCCACGAGCACACTCCTGATTTTCGCCATCACCTTTGGTCCCACATCGCACGCTATATTGCCCAAATTGTCGGTTGTTACCTTAAAATCTGCTTAACGGTGGCCGTTCAAAACTAATCAGCACTTGATGAAGCGCGCATGCGTGTGTTTCCGTCAGTCGCGCCCTTAAGTCATTGAGAATAATAACAACAACCGCAGTTCGCCACCAAGTTGCAATGACGTCTCCACAGCACCTGTGCCAGACCATCTGCACTTTGAGGCCATGCGAAGTGTCCAATGCTCACTGACAGGAGGTCACAGGACAGATCCAAGCACCACACGTGCCACCTGTGCTCTCCACTGTGCTAACTCGCTGAGTTTACCTACCCGGCGCTCCGCTCGATGTTGTGAGCGCCGCTCGTCTGCCCCTTGTTCTTATTGGTTAGCGACTGCCTCCAACGGCCCAGTAGCGTCCTTCACGAACTTCCTCCACAGAGATCGATTTTGACACCGCCGGTTCCAGTCATCGGCAAGTCCGATCAACTTCACATCCTTCTGCACAGAGATCAATACAGAAAGTCCCCGAGCACCGGGAACAATACGCCGTGTCCACAGCGTGCATTATTCATTGCTAAGCACTCTGTGGGACGGCGTGTGCGCGTGTACGGAGGCACCTGCCTGCATCGAGCGATTTTAGAGGCAAGGGATGGTGGATGACTCAGAGAGATGAGTGGACTCCCAGACCGAATAGGCTCCGTGGTAATCAGGGGGTGGGCAGTACAGCAAGTGGATTCGTGAAAATTTCCGTTTTGTCCTTCCAGATTTGTCGACTGGATCAATTAAGCAATAAGATTACTGGTAAAGAAGTGAGGTGACTCACCCCGAACTGTTAAACATCACGAGGTTGGGTGAGGTCATATAGAACCTTCTGGAAGGGTGCTGAGGGGAATATAAGGGAGACACGCGGAGACAAGAGGCGGAGGCAGTCGTGTGGGAATGTGAGAGCCCACCCACACCCAGTGATCAAACCACGAGGGGGCGGGTCGCTATCTCACGGGTTGGGGGGGGTGTGTGTGCACCATTAGTGATGCCGATTGGTGTAATAGGGATGATCGAGTGGAGCATTACGCCATGCCAAACTGAGTGCATGCTGATGCTCGCGCCGTAGAATTATCCATCTCATTATCTGAAACCGCTTAATCCTATATAGGGTCACGGTGAAGCCGGAGCCTATCCCGGAAACAGCGTAAGGCAGGAATACACCCGACGACGGGACGCCGGTCCATCGCCGGGCATTGCCGGACAATTTTAGTCTGCGAGCCAATCAACCTATCCAGGAGCATGCTTTTGGACTGTGGGAGGAAACCGGAGTACCCGGCGAAAACCCACGCGGACACGGGGAGAGCATGCAAACTCCACACAGAAAGACACCGGAGCCGAGAGACTCGAACCCGGGACCTTCTTGCTGTGAGGCGTCAGCGCTGACCACTGCGCCACCGCGCCGCCCAGATTTATCCATTGATCTTGGAATGCAGCAACTCCGTGGAGTCACACACATGACACATACACACTGCACCTGAGGATGCCTCTAACGTGTGAGGCGAAACATCGCGAGGTGGAGAGTTGGAGCAATCGACGCGGCTGCCCCAAGAGAGCAGCTTTTCGAAGAAATCATCATATCTGGTTGAGTCGCCCATGCTGGTGAGTTACTGACTCACCGGCATTGCGTTCTCTGTGCCATGCTTGGTCTCACAATTAACCCCGCAGATATCGCGTTTTCTGGAGAGTCTGAGACGCGATCATCTTGAATCGCAGTTAGCGTTCCGTGGAAAGTTACACAGCAGTGTCTCCCTATCTCGGTCTGTCTCTCTTGTGTGGTTGGTGCTTGTTGGGTCTTGGATCAGTGTCTCTCTCGGGTAGGTGTTTGTCTCGCGCAGGTGTCTGCTGTCTGCCCAGCAATGCCGCTTCTTATTGTCCCTCTTGACATCCGCCAGCTAGTGCTCACTCGACCAATTCAACCTCGCCCCATTGCAACCCAATATCCCTTCCACTCTGCCCTTCCATTTCTCACAGGTGTTCCAGAGTCAAACAGCATTTTCAACAGGAGGTAATTAGCGTCTCCATCTCTCTATTTCCACCGAGAAGTTGAATTGTGTCTGGGTCACGTTGACCTGTTTGAAGTCTGCAGGCAGGATGTGCGTACTCTAGATGACCGTGCACGATGCATTCGCGACAACGTGTTCGGGTAAACTGCGAGCGACGTGGCTGTGGCACGGTTGGTTTGCTCATAGACAGCATTAAGGCTGCTTGAGCTATTGCTGAAAATTAGAGCTATTGATGTTTGCTTACAAAAGCTGCTCTTTCGGGATAGCCATGTCGATCACTCCTCTCTTCCCCTTCGACATGGCTATCCCTAAAGAGTAGCTTTTGGAAGCAATCATTCATCGAGCAGTGATAACCTACATCAGTACAATGACAGTTATTGATGCATTTCAGACGGAGGCTGATTTAATTATCATTACAGTTGAGTTTGGATATCTCGCACTTGTTGCGTGGCGTCCACAAGCCATGTCGCAGCACGTGCTTTAGGTATGTGGGGTTTAAGAGTTTACGAGCGCACAGTGCGATTACTTGCGAGACCCGTGATTCATCGAACTCCGATTGTTGATTTACATCATCCCTTGTTGGTGAGCCACGGTTCACAATACACATTACACACGTGGTGCGTGACTCATTGTAGCACTTGGCTATGCATGAGGTCATCCGGAAGGTGCGAGGGGGGGGCGACACGGAGGAATATAAAGACGGAGTTCGTGAGTGGGGGAGAGTTGTTGTGGGGGAGACGGAGTCAGGGTCGGTTGGTCGTGAGGCGGTCAGACGGGGCAGTCATCAGTCTTCAACATGTAGTCGCTGTTCGAGTTCGTTATGCCCGGGCCCGCATGCGCTGTTCAATAAAACATCAAAAGACAAGAAGTCTCTGCTCGCTGGCTGAAAGATCGTGGAGTGAACGCTGATCCTCGCCGTGGCCGTTATCATTGAGCCGCCACGAGTCTGCGATCCGAGTCGTGGTGCCACAGGTAGTTGAGATAGACGGTTGCTGTTACCGTTGATGAAGACGGTCACTCTTGTTCCCAAAGTTATTGATAAATGTGTAGAAATTGGTATTATTATTATTACATGACAGTCCAGAGTGTTTTCACCTTAGACGGAAACATTTGTGAGGTACTAAGGAAGAAAAATAGACAATGCATTTTATTAGCGAGTTACAACAGCAGGATATGAAGCAATGTTCATTAATGATAGTTATCGTGCCTTATGCATTCTATAATTAAACAGAGGGCTTCAACGGTTTTCTAAATTATGATCATTTCCCACCAGTAAACAATTACATTTACAAATTATGCACTATGGTATCGAGTCAGCGTGACATGTTTGGCACATTCATTCTTGTTTTCGAAACCGTAACAAAATGAATGGCTCATTTGAACATGTTTAGTTATTTTAATGTAACCACTTACTGTGTTACGGTTGTTTGTACTGCTGTGGGATTCACGTCGCGAGCTGAAGAAACAAACTTTGGGAACTCGTGCCGTGAGCTGCGATTCGGGTGAAGTCAGAAAACGACGAAGCTACAAACATGGTTTTGTGGTGGGTGGTGGTGGTCTCCAAGCAGCCGATCGACTTGTAGATCCGAGTCCTGAACAGGCGAGATTCACATGTTGTTTATATAGTGACAGAGAAGGAAAAGCCGAAATTCTATGCAGTTGTTAGACAGAGAGAACAAAAGAACAAGCAAGCCTTCATCAACAGCAACGACAGAGCAGTTTCAATACTATGGCCAAATCTGAATCCAGATTAGAAGGCATCGAGGAGGTCATTGTTGAAAACGTATTTCTGAAGTTGCACGGCTATGGCAAGTTCAAGGAACTTCGATATGAATGGTAGATTTGAGATGGGGTGATAATTATCAGAGATGTTGCAATCGAGACGAGGTTTTTTTAAGCAGAGGGGTAACTGCGATACATTTGAATAGAGGGGGGGGGGGGAGCGAAGTGAGTTATTAAAGACAAAAGTGACAAGGGATTTGAAATTTGCCCAGATGATTTTGGATGGGAAGGAATTCAGGTAGCAGTTTGTTGGCCGAGATCTGGTAACTAAAGAAGAAACATGGGATTCTGATAGCTCGAAAAATTCTAGAAGTTTGAGGTCAAGGTCGGTGGAGGAACATTTATTGAGATATTAGACAGTGGTTGAGGCTGAGTAGAGGTACGGTTGGCTTCAGTTTATTCTGAGTAAAATTGAATCAACTGATCAGCCAGATTTTTATTCGTGAAGAGAAGTGAGGGTGAGTGACTGGTTGAACGAAGGATCCGATTAACAGTCGGAGAAGAATCTTGGGCTTGTCGCAGGTATCAGCCAGAATTCTGGAAAAATGGTTGGTACGGGCACAGTCAAGTGCCTTCCTGTAGCAGTTGAGTTATTCCTTACGGATTTGAGTATGAACGGTGAGGCCAGATTTTCTCCAAATCCGTTCTGCCCTGTGTGCATTCGCCTTGAGATCCTGGTTTTCTGCCTGAAACATAGCATGATTTTAATGGGACCAAATCTTCGTTTATGCTTGAAAGCAGGCTGTTGTAAGTTTCTACTGTTGCATTAGAGGTGGGGTGAGCCGAGGCAGAGAGTGATGAACTGTTGATTGCTGCGGTGATTATATCTGGAGTGATGGCGTTGACGTTTTGGTATTGGATTGGGCATTTGGTGATGGAAATAGAAGGCGGTACTTGAAGATCAAATCACACAGTGGAGTGATCAGACAGATCAGGATCAGTGATGGACAGGTTGGTTACCGATATGCCCCATGAGCAAACCAAGTCGAGAGTACAGTCGCATCTGTGAGTGGCAGATGTCACGTGTTGAGTGAAGCCACGTAAATTAAGAGTGGTCATGTGATCCCTTGCAAGAAGGCTCTTTAGAGAGTCAACATGGATGTTGAAATCGACAATAATCAGGATCCTTTCAGAACTGGAGTACAGGTCAGAAAGCAGCTCAGACAGTTCATTGACAAAAGAAGTGGGGGCTCCAGGTGGGCAGTCGAGCAACACCAACTTTACAGGTTGAGCCGACCTCCAATCCAAAGACACATGCTCGAATGAATTGAAGGTCGGCGACAGAATCAGTCGGATGTCGGCAGACACATGGTGGAGAATTGCAAGGCTGCCACCGCGGCCATGGGAACGAGCCTTCTGATGAAGTGCAAAGTCTTTCGGTTGAGCCTGATTGAATGTGAGAAAATTATCTTGATAATGCCAAGTCTCTGTTAGGCAGAGCAGGTCGAGACTGTTGTCCGAGATCAGCTCAGCAATGAGTGGGGCCTTTTCGTTGTTCAGAGAGTGCACATTGAGCAGGACAAAGTGGGTTTAAGTTGCAGACAATGTGCGTGCTAGAAGAGAGACACCGACTAGCGGTATTTTCTAAAGCAACGTCGAGTTGCAAATGGTCTAACTTGTTGCTTCCTCGGCAGCCAGTATGTAGGGTTTAACATGGGGATGGGGTAGGAAAATCAATTGTAGGCAGGTTAATGGGGATTTTTGTTGCCGGTGCCTCGATGGATGTAACAAGGGCGTCGAAGTATCATAAGCACACGGCAAATGGCCAGAAGATTGGGGGTACAGGGAACTTATGTAGAAATCAAGCTCTTTAGAGCCAAGCGAGTGTAGGTGATCATATTGAAGAAGGGCCGGAGCCCACCGCCAGAGACGTGGGGCACAAGGAAGCGCCACCCCCAGGTTGTGACACCAGCACATCAAAGGGTACCTCCCAGGGGGGCAATTTATTCCACAAAGAGAGGCACTCGAACTAAGAGCTAAATTCAGGCTCCTCCCGCTGCACGGAAAATAATAATAATATTGCACTTTTAGAGCACCTTTCCTTCGAGGGTCATAAAGCGATGCACTTGAAATATTCTATGTGTTGTGTTCAGATTAATGGGCAACCTGGGTATACCCTTGCCTTACGCCCTCTGCCTTATGAAATAGCCTTGCCCCCCCACCACCCTGTACATGATTAAGCGCTTTGTGACCCTCGGGTGAAAACGCTTCAGAAATGCAGTTATTATTTTTACTAAGCGGCTGTTGATAATGATGATGACTATAAGGTCTCCTGCAGGCGTTGTTCCAGTCGGAGTCGATCCAATTGTCCAGCACTCAGCGCTCCCTCACGCTCGTAAGCCACGTCTTCTGTTCCTGCTGAGTCTCTGCGGCTCATATCCCCGATCGTGGGCTTGAAGCCTCATCTCACATCCACTCCGCTCAGGTCTCATTGGATCAGGTACTCCTATAGTACCCTTCCTCTGTCTGCCCACCACCGGCCCTTCCAATCCATCTGGGTCGGTGCGAGCGTACGGCTCTCTGTGTGAGTCTGTGGGGCCATATGCGAGTCTTAAATTTATCGAACGTGTCGAATTGTACCCTCTATCGGTCTTCTCAGCACACGCGCAAAACATTGACGCCTCATCTCGCTCAAATTTTTGATATGAGTAAAAATCCCCGCATCTTTACATGAAAGATGGTCTCAATACTAATCTCAGCTTTTTATGTTTTTTCTTCTTCAAGAAAGATATACACGGTGGCCCATTGGGTAGCGCTGTTGCCTCACAGTAAGAAGGACCCGGGTTCGAATCAAGGCTCGGGTACCTTTCTGTGTGGAGTTTACAAGTTTTCGCCGGGCACTGCGTTTTCTTCCCAGTCTAAAAAACGTGCTTTTGCATAGGTTAATTAGCTTACAGACTAAATTTCCCGCAGTGCCCGGTGATGGACTGGCGTCCCATCGGGGGTATATCCCTGCCTTGCGCCCTCCATCTGTCGGGATAGGCTTCAACTCACCGCGACCCTTTAAAGGACAAAGCAGTTTCTGGCAATGAGATGATATGAGATATACCAGCGCCAGTCGTATCATTGTTCAGAACTTATATTTGTGTCACGTACAATTTTTGACGGCATGCTCCGTGAATGCCACCCTGCCTGGCTGCTCTGCCTGACCTCCAACACCCTCCTCGCTCATTCCCTGCTTCACCCACGTACCAGCATCATGTCTCTTTCTCTATTCAGAGTTGATTGTCCTCTCTGCTCGTTCCCTACCGACTTTCTTATTAATCATCCACATGTCCCTTCATTAATCCGCATAAACGGTTGCACGACCGCGCTGCGATGCCTTGGCCAGATTCCACGTCTCGGCGACTGACAAGCCACGATGGGTCTCGAATTGTCCGACCCGTGTGGCGCGGAGGCGGCGGGCTTTGTGTGATGGAAATGCTGGCGGCAGACGGGCCACGTGACCTGGGAGGGTTCCACGCGGCCTCTCCATGAAGCGTGTGAGGTGGGATGGTCGTGACGCGGGGTGGTCGTGCCAGCTCTAAGACCCTCTCATTTTGCACAGAATCAGGCTAGCGAATTGCTTGTAGAAATTCAAGCAGTAGAAATTCGACAGCATCTCAAATGTCAATCATCTGAATCATTAATACACCGGCCGAGCAATGTCTAATTCAGTTAAACGGTGTTACTGTGATTATTTGTGCAGTGATGCATGCATAGGCTTAGGAAATCAAACTCACTCGGCTTGTGAATGTGGTTTAACGACGGGAGGCTAAAAGCCTGGATTTGAACCCGGGAATCTAGAGATGCCAACCACACGGCCATTGTGAACCAACTGAGTTACCCAGCTTCTTTGATCATGTTAATTCTGCGCTGAGACTGCTTGTGAGTATCAGCGAGCACCGTGTTTGATGTTGACATAGTCACACATATCTACATGGATTCCTTCCAGCGTGGATCTTTGAATATAATCAATAATTTAAGAAAACTTCACAAGCGGGTGCACAATGGTCAGATAAAATATCACATGTTGAGATATTGAGATGAAAAAGCAATTATGCCGTAAATCGCTAAGGATATTGTGTGAAGCGTAGTTCTGCTTGTCGCGTCAACCATCATTATCTTTATAACGTTAATTTATTTATGACTAACAGGCGGAATGCTTCATTCCGCCTGTTAATTTCTGGCTTAGGTGACTTTCTGTGTGGCGTCCGAGTGCGTTTTCAGAGAGTACCCCGGTTTCCTCTAACAGTCGAAAGACATGTGCTGTCTAAGTTAATTGGCCTGCTGAGTATATTTCCACCAAAAAAGTACCCTACTAGCGTCCTAGTACATCGCAGGATAAGGCTCACAGGAGATTAGTGAGCCTAATCTCCCGTGTTCAGTTTTCAGTCAACACGTGTATTCGTATACACAAAGACTCAGTCCGTTTTATTGATGGTAATTGTGATGCAGCTGTTGATTATTCTGATTTTGCCGCTACTCCTGATGATGACTATAATTTATGTTGATTCAACATTTCGCAAACATTCACGAATTCTCGTTTGCACACGTCTCGTTTGATTTTCAGTTGAAACGTTTGTTGTGTTACAGGATACCGCATCTAGAGCTTGCATCTCACTGAGTGTTTCTGCCGTAATAATAAGCATCTATCTATAAGTTGTGCAAATGTCTAATATCAATGGGCAGGAGTAAGTGGGTCCGTTAGGACAACCACGGTTGACTTCCTCAAAAAAGTGTAACTGTAAGGGTTGTATGGCGGTCCTTTCCGCCCTGATTGGGACACCTGCATAATAATCCACTTACCTGTGCCCAGGTGCATAATAATCCACTTACCTGTGCACGGGCACCCAATCAGGGTAACTACAGGCCCTATATAAACCGATCCACCCCATAGGGGTGGTGCCGGAACGTCTCCTCACTCCGCGCTATCGTACGTTAGGGTAACTGCTCCTGTCGGCTGGTCTTCCCCGCGCCGGTCTTCTAAATAAAGAGCGCTGTTGTTTCCTAAAGTTGCTGCTCGCCTCCTCCTGCTGTCGTCGCCGCACAACAGAATCCACTCATTTGTCGCGCTGCCTACCCTTACAGTTACCTGTTTTACTCGGCCCTAGAGATATGATGGGCTGAGTCAATGGAATGATTTATTTCACGAGATGATGGCGATAGTATAAGTGGGATGAATTTAGTTTTTAAAAAAATCCTTAACTATGTTTTAAGATGGTGGCGCCGTGAGCAGCGCTGTCGCCTCACAGCAAGCCATCCCGCGTTTGATTCCCTGCTCGGGTGCAATTCTGTGTGGAGTTTGCGTGTTTTCCCCGTGCCAGCGTGGGTTTTCGCTGGGTACTCCGGTTTCCTCCCGCCGTCCAAAGGCACGCTGTTGCCGAGGTTAATTGGCCTGCTGAGTAAATTGCCGCCCCAAAAAAGTGTGCTCTGCGATGTACTGGCGTCATATCCTTGGGTAATCTGCCGCCTTGCGCCCTCAGTCGGCCGGGATAGGCTCCAACCACACTTCCCCCCCCCCCACCCTGTACAGAATTAAGTGGGTATTGATATGAATTAATGAATGTTTTTAATACTCACTTTTGAAATAAAAAATTTGGAGGTGCAGTTCCCTGCTGCCATCATGTCACAGGGGAGGTTGCAGGCCTTCATTGTCTCGCTTACAACACTCTATGCGCAGGGCCTTCAAAAGCCGGACCTGCAGTGTGCTCTGTATCAGGAGTTATCAATTTTTTGCACCTCAAGGCCTACGTGGCCCACTTGGGTCTGGTCTCCACGGACCACGAGGTGGCACTCACCGTTGGGTCGCGACCCACAGGTTGAGTGACAGAAGGTATTTCCACGCCAGACGTCTTGGAAGAAATATGAGTGCAGAAATTATCCCCACCACTCGTGACCTGCTAATCAACTGTGGTGCATCCGCTTATATCACCGGGTGGACATATGTGGGGAGATTTATGAATCCTGCCAGACATACGCAGGCGAATGCTTCTTGTCGTGCGATTTGGCAAACACGTCACAATTTTCTCCGAGAGTAATTTTGAGAGGACAAATCATCGAGGCGCCGTGTTTGCTTCATCAAGATGTGGTGGTGGCACCATTTTATGTTTAATAAACCAGATGTATGCGCCGGTTTATTATGAGGATTAATTTATATTCATGTCCTTTGTTGAAGAGCCGTGATAGATTGCAGCAGGCTGTAATTTAGTGCAATAACCTTTGCAAGGATTTGCTATTGAGAACAAGATTTGTTTTGTGCTACACGGCACTCAGAAAATGCATGTTTTTTCATTTAGCGCACCAAATTATAATGTATGATATTAAACCTTTATAATGTATTTTCCGAGCACCAAATCAGACAGATCAAATGAAATCTCAGTGGATCGCAAAAGTGGAAAAGGATTGAGCGGTGGTAGTTGTTGTGATGGGCCCTCTTCATTGCGAGGAGTAGGTGTGGTGATACGTGGTGGGCAAACAGAGAGCAGTGGAGGAAATTAATGAGCTCTGCTCTCTATCAGGTCAGTTGACAAAGCTCAATATCCCTGCAAAGATTATTCACTATCAGTGCCAACTGAAGCCTGTCACGATGAGTCGGAGTGTAGGGATGGCGGCCCCTAGGTGCATAGGAACTAAGGTCTCCAGCCCTCTCAAACACTGTCGTGTCCACGAATGAGGTAGCAGCCGGAGAAAGGTGTAGTGGATTCTGATTGTGCCCCCCGGGCCCCTCAAAGGGAGACTCAACACGAGGATAGGGGGGTCTCGCGGTAGCGAGCTCCGGCAGGGCTCCGCTATCTGGCTGCCCTTCACTCTCCATCCTCCTCACGGCATCCTGCCTACCTAGCGAGGGCCACCCGTTCCTCTACGTCCTCCCGCACTCCCCACTCACGGAATACCAATCACTACCCCACGGGTCCCTCGACACACACCAGTGCCCCCGTTCCCCACATCCAACACACCAACTGCTGCACCACAGCTCCCTCCCCCCCACACACACAAACAGCGTGCCAACCGCTGCACCACCGCTCTGTCACACTTACCAGCAATACAATTACCATACACACGTGGATGATGTTAAAGACCAACTTTTTTCCTGGCTGCCCATCCGGTTTGTCATTACTCTCACTCCCCAACCGTTCTTCCTGCAGTCGTTTTTACTGCTCTTACCCTCCTGCTCCAAAGTGGCGGCTCCTTCGCCCACCACGTGATCTGTCCCCCCTATCTCTCCATCTATTGTCAGCCTACGGGTCCCTCAGCATCTCACCAGCCTTCCCGTGCCTTCACTCGTCTCCCCTCTGTTCCTAGATCCTCTTTGGTAGAGGTCCATGTGTCCCTAAGACTCCCTCACCCTGATCGCTCCTACCTGGCCCCCCAGTTCTTCCCCAAACAATGGCGCCACCACCTCGCCCCTATCCTATGTCTACCAGTGTCCCCCTATCACTGTATCTCAGCTATCTCTCACTGCTCCCGTCTCCCCGTGTTTCTCCCCACGTCTCTTCCTCTCCCTCTGTATTCCCGAGGGTCACCAATCCACTCCTTTCAGCTAACGTTGCTCTGTCCTAAGCAGGACCACTCAATTGCCCTCTTTCCACTTCCCCTCCTTCTTCCTGGAAGTCCCTTCCTCTCTCCCCATTCGTTCAGCCTATCTGCCGTAACCCCGTCCCCATTGGCCCTTCTCTCTACTCTCCCCTCACCAGTATTCTTACTCCTCATTGGTCAGTCGTTGTCTCTGACATGACAGCCACCCTGGTTCCAAACGCGATTGCGCTGGAACCTGGCCCTTGGTAGTGCCCACGGCTGAACCAAATTCCACAACCCTGGGGAAAACCTTGAATTTTATCCCCTTCTAATGGGGGGTCCGTGTCGAAAACCCATAGCGTGGGCTCGGGGTGCACTGATGTGGGCCTCTACACTGTTGTTGGGTGTCGGTTGTGAGATCTATGGTGCCAAGCCTCGTGCGTGTTGGACTGGTACGCACGAGAAGTTGCCCAAAGTGATGACGTAGGGGTAATTAGAGGTCAACTGACAACTCGTAAACATCACGTGGGTTGGAGAGAAAAATGAGCCCACACGCGGTTGCGGATTGGTTAAGGTCGTGGCACAGTTTGACGCGACGTGGTGATGCTGGGGGGTGGGGGGTATAAAAAGGGAAGAGATGGAAGTAGTGGCGCGGTTCTGTCTATCTCAGCATTGGAACGGGCTGCGTCAGGAGGCCGGAGTCTGCGAGTGGCCACGTGGCCTTTTGTTCATTGCGCGCGGAGAAATAAATCCACCCTTGTTACAATGGAGAGTCCCGGTATACCTGTGCTGGAGTGTATGGATGAGAGTCCACCTACGCAAGCACAATCATTGGCGGCACATGAAGGGGAACGTACACAGTCAGAAGATGGAATGCGAACCCATTCTGGGGGAGGCGATCGTGTTGACGGGCCATGCTGCGGAGTCCTGGGAGGATTTTCAGCAACACGTGAAGAGCACGCAGCATCTCAGAGGCTGGTTGGACATGGAGACTGCGATGCAGGTCCACCTCCAGTTGCGGGGGTCCGTGGCACGGTTCCTGGGTACACTGGAGGCAAGGATAAGGGATGATTGGGCCCTGCTCAGCCAAGCGGATGAAGAACGGTTCGACCGGGTTGTACCGACGGCCATGTAGGAGGAACTGACGTGGCAACGCAGACGGCCAGACGAGCTCCTACTCGACTACGTGGTGAGCCTGGCGGTGCTCGTCAATCAGGCTTACCTGGAGGAGGGACGCCCGTTTACCCCGAGCTTGGTTAAAATCGAGCTACTCCGATGCCAGCGAGGAACAGACTGGTGGCAAGAGGATGTCGAATGCCTGGAGCTGACCCTTGCACAGATGCAGCCCAGGGCATGTGGCCAAGCCCGCAGATGGAAGGGACTGTTGCTAGCCTGCGGAGACTCGGAGGAGGACGAAGGGGACATGGCGGCGCTGCAGCGCGGTGTTCATGGAGCAAGCCCAGCGCGCCTGAGCGACACACTGAAGGACACCCAGCGTCGTTTAAACTCTCTAGAGATGAGGTCCATAAGGGGGTCTTCGGAATGGCAACCACGGACGCCAGAGGGTTGTCAAACGTCGGGGTTCCGACGGAGCCATCAGGGCAATCCAAGTCCAACACCCTGTGCCCTAGGGGGGTGCATGTGTTTCCGGTGCCAGCAGAGAGGACAAGTACAATGAAACTGTCCATTCAAGACCTCGCGCTCATCTCAGGACCCGTTAAACGACAATGGCCTCTGGTAGTCAGGAGTACCAAGGGCCGTAGTAGGATCCTGAGGGTGGTGGGGCTCGTCCCAGCATTGGGGAATGACGGCACGCTATTGGAGCTGGCCGCTGTGGTACCAGGGTCGGTGGAAAGCCACACAACTCGGATCCTACTGGACACGGGCACGCCACCATGTCTGTAGTAAGTCGCGAGCTGTGCCGGTATGCGGGAGTCGACCCTCGGTGACTGCGCTCCTTTGATCATGGTCAGTCTCAGGTTTACAGCGGCAGCTTGCAGACCATTAATGTTATGCGACTCTCGCTGGAGTTCTGGATAGGTGCGGCGAGGAGTCGCCTCGATGTGAACGTGGCAACGAGACTACGCCACCACTTCATCCTCAGAACGGGAGTGCTGGAAGCCCTGGACGTGATCGTGTGAATCCCAAGGACGTGCGTGCAGGTGGGGATATGACACAGTTAAAAATTCTGTTCTGCGGCTGGGAGCAAGCACCCGGCCAGGGGGGCGTGTCTCGTGGGAGCAAGCATCCGGCCAGGGGGGCGTGTCTCGTGGGAGCAAGCATCCGGCCAGGGGGGCGTGTCTCGTGGGAGCAAGCATCCGGCCAGGGGGGCGTGTCTCGGGCAGGACAACGGAGGCGACATCAAACCAAGAGGTGATAAGTATGACGTCAGATCTCGGAAGTGGTAGGCATTACGTCAGTTTCCAAAAGTGCGGACATGACGTCAGTTACGAAGATAAGGGGCACGGGGCCTGACCTTGGGAAACATCGCGCCGGCTGCGTAGGTCGCCATGTGCAAGAAGGCCCAAATACCGAGGGGCTGCTACACATTGTCACCCCCAGCAGAGCTAGGGTTGCACTCAGCGGGAAAGTGTTACTGACGCTCCACCCAGAACTCGCTTGTCGCTACGGACTTGTGGGCACGGCGACAGTGGTGGCCACGGAACGAGGCCTGGTTTTAAGAGTGCTAAATCCTCACAACGCGCCGATATGACTCCGTGTTGGGATGGAGGTCGCAGAGATTCACCCATTACGATCACCGACCAGTCCAGGAGCGGTATACACTCTGTGGGCCGGAGAGGCAGAACAGTCCACCGAGGATGAGAGGGACCTGGCCTGGCGAGTGGGGCCTGCGTCCTGAGCACCGAGTCCCCGTCTCCTCGACGAGGTGCAGGTGGACTGGGCGGCCCTGTAAGGAGGTGAGGCGGCACAGCTGTGGAAGCTGTTGTGGGAATTTACGGATCTGTTCAGCTGGCATGACGCAGATGTGGGCAGAATGGATCGCGCTCAGCATCAGATTAGCACCGAGGACGCTCAGCCGGTGAGAGTTCCGCCCTACCACATGGGGGACCTGAGCAGGCGAGGATCAACGAGGCGGTGCAGGAAATGCTCTGGGACGGTATTTATACAGCCATCCTTGAGTCTGTGGATGGTTCCATTAGTTCTGGTCATCAAAATGGATGGGTCCACCTACTTCTGTGTTGACTACGGCCACCTTATTGTCGTGATGGTGGGCGACGCGTTTCCGATGCCAGGCGTGCATGAAACGTTAGACGGACTGAGCGGGGGCCTGTATTTCTCAATGATAGATATGGCACCCAGTTACTGACAGGTCATGGTGGCCGAGGAGGACCGGCCGAAGACCACATTTACCACCCCGCTGGCCTGTTCAAGTTTTGGGTGATGCTCTTTGGACTCTCCAACGTCCCTGCTATGTTCCAGCGTTTGATGGAACACGTGATGGAGGGGGTGCTACAGTGCAGGCAATGCCTCATTTATCTGGATGACATCATTGTCTTTGGGAGGACAATGGAGGAACACCTGGGTCGCCTACGGAGGTGTTCCGGCTGCTGAGAGAGGCTAACCACAAGTTGAAACCCCACAAGTGTTACCTCGACCAGCAAGAGGTGGCGTGCCTGGGACACCGATTGATTTGGGAGGGAGTGCGCACAGACCCCGACAAGATACGGGCAGTCATGGAGTGGCCGCGGCCCCGTACATCGGCCAAGGTGCGCTCCTTCCTCCGCCTCGCCACTTACTAGCGGAGGTTCATGTCACACTTCAACACCCTCGCTCTCCTCCTCACTCTACTCACGTCAACGAAGAGGTCCTTTGAGTGGACCCAAGACTGCGAAGCTGCATTCCAGGGCCTGAAGGATCGGCTGGTGCATACCCCCATGTTGGCATTTCCGAACTTCTCCCGGGAGTTCGTGGTGGACACCGACGCCAGTGGGTGCGGGTTGGGGACAGTGCTATTGCAGGGTGAGGGAGGGGACAAGCAGGTGATCACGTACGCAAGCCGGACACTGAGTGGGACTGAGCAGAATTACTGCATCACCCAGCAGGAACTGCATGCAGTGGTGTTTGCCTGTTGGCAGTGTCAGCCGTACCTGCACTCGCGGGGATGCCACATCCGCACCGACCACCACACCCTGTAGTTCCTCATGAATTTCAAGGAGCCAAGGGGACAGATGGCCTGGTGGCTAGTCCAGCTCCAAGAGTACAATTTGCGGTTTGAATACCGGGCAGAGTGGACACATGCCAATGCGGATGCTCTCTCCCGACGACCGGCGATCCGCCTCGACACCCCACTGGACAAGCTGTGTCCCTGTTTCATAGGGGGCCGATGTCGACTGCCCGAGGACACTTCTACCACAAGGAGCTTGGACCCACGTGCCGGCATACAGCACCTGGACAAGGCCGACGAACCCCGGGTGGAGCCCCTCCAGGAAGAGGTGGGTTGCGAGTTCCCGGGGATGACAAGCGAGCAGCTGCGGATGGCCCAGGGTCGCGATGCCGAATTGGTGGAGGTGAGGGACGCCCTCGCCCGGAGCCAGGCGGCCATCAAGGGACCGTGGGCGAGCAACTACCCCCATCTGGGCCTCTGGGAGGGGATTATTTGGGGGCAATGGCCTAACAGTGAAGCCGGGAGGGTGTGTGTCCCAGTTGTAGCACAACCGCAACTGTTACAGCTGGTGCACGACCACCCTTTGGAGGGGCAAGGCAGCGAGTAACACACCAGTTCAATGCTACAACAGCGGTACCTATGGCCAGACCTCAACAGAAATGTGACCACCTGGGTTAAGGAGTACCAAAGGTGCCAGCAGGCCGCGAAGGGACCGCCACGCTCCGCTGTTCTACCGCAGGCACTACGGGTCAGCTGGGTGAACCAATTGGTGGGGATCGACCTACAGGGGCTGCTTCCTATGACGCAACGGGGCAACCGCTACGTAATGGTGGTGGTAGAATACTTCACCCAGTACCCGATAGCGGTGGAACCCAGACAAGACGGCCGCCACAGTCGCACACGCTTTTCTGGAAGGATACGTCCTGCGTTATGGGGTCCCCGAGCGAATTATTACAGACCAAGGGAGGGAGTTCGAAGCCAAGGTCTTTGACCACCTCTGCCGGGAGCTGGGGATCAGGCAGACGAGCCCACGGCCTACCACCCTCAGGCGAATGGAATGGTCGAAAGGCTGAACCAAACCTGGCGAGTGAGTGTGGGTGTACTCCCGCATGTCTGCCTGGGGCAAGTGAGGAAACTCGCCTTGCCCTGGGAGGGACCCTACAAGGTGATATGGCAGCTGTCGCTCGAGATGATGCTGGTGAGAGGGAAAGGCATGTGAAGGCCTGGTGACCGCCCCCTGGGGGGGAGATAACCCCGGAAACAACCGGGCCAAATGACGACAACGGTGGGCTTCGGAGGCAGCTCACGTGCACGTGGCGGCGGAGTTGGGTGGTGGACTCTCGGTGCCTGACGGATGCTGCAGCAGCTCCAGTGGACTCTGCCCGAATGGTCGCAGGGACCGCGGTGGCCCCAGAGGAGGATGATGGCCCCTTGGCAACCAAACGGCCGAGGAGGATCCCGGCCCATCTCCGATGTTATGGCAGTCGAGTCTTGTCACAATCACGGCGAGGGTGCCTGGCCAGGGCATCTCGCTG
>JAZEWT010000021.1:9363309-9378148 GCA_036362905.1 Mordacia mordax
GGGGTTTTTATGTTGGATGTGAGTGGGGGTGTGAGGGGGGGGAGTGGGTAGGGGGTGCGTGGGGTTTCCGTTTGGCGATCGCTCCTCACCTGAGTATCGGTCGTCTGGTAGACATTCATTATCAATACATTATCAAAACATCATCAATACATCATCGATACATTATCGATACATCATCAATACGTTATCAATACGTCATCGGTACATTATCAGTACCCGCTTAATCATGTACAGGCGCGCGGGAGGGGGGCTGTTCGAGCCTATCCCAGTCGACAGAGCGTGCAGGGCGTGCAGGGCGGGGGAATATCCAGGATGTGACACCAGTACATCGCAGGGCGCACTTTTTTTGGAATAATTTACTCAGCAGGACAATTAACCTCGGAAGCAGCTTGTCTTTGGACGGTGAGAGGAAACCGGAGTATCCGGATAAAACCTCTCATCTCATCTCATTATCTGAAACCGCTTAATCCTATATAGGGTCACGGTGAGCCGCCGGAGCCTATCCCGGAAACACAGGGCGTAAGGCAGGAATACACCCGACGACGGGACGCCAGTCCATCGCCGATCCGGATAAAACCTACGCGGGGAAATGCGAGTTGTTTAGAAAAGAATGCAATAAGCAAAAGAAAGAATGTAAGGGGTTAATAAAATGCGGGTCACAAGACATTTGGCCCACGGATTGTCTTGTGACCCCCCCATGAGCATGATGTCAGCAATATGCTCCTGACTGTCACGAACCCAGTGTCCCGTGTGGTGAAGTATGGTCAAGTGACCCGCATGGGGGAGGGGGCCCTCATTCACCAGTCCATTGACGAAGCACTACGTGGCCCACAGGTACTGCCGAATGCCGTCCTCTGTGGTCACAGCGAGAGCCGCTCGGCCTTGGTCACGGCAACAGGGTGAGGAGCAACGTAGCCGTTAGAGCTGCAGCGTCGCAGTAAGAAGATCCCGAGTTCGATTCCCGGCTCAAGTGCGTTTCTCTGTGGAGTTTGCATGTTCTCCTCGGGTACGCGTAGGTTTTCGTCACGTTCTCCTGTTTCGTCCCACAGTCCAAGGCTTGCCTATGTTAATTCGCCTGCCGACTAAATTGTTGTCAGTGCAGTGTATGGGGTTGCAGTGAGCCGGAGCCAATTCCAAGAGACACAGCCGCAAGGCAGGGCTAGCTCCATGATGGGACGTGGGAGAAAACACGAGTACCTGGTGAAACCCACACAGACACGGGGAGAGCATGCAAACTCTACACGGAAAGGCAACTGAACTGGGAATCCAACCTGGGACTTCTTGCTGCAGGGCTGGTACTTAGTGCGTCACGGTGCCACTCACCCTCTCCGTGTCTCTCCTTCGCCTATCTCTGACGACCCGCGTGTGTTTCCCCATCTCACGCTGTGGCCCGACTTTTTCCTGTCCAATTCTTTGTTTGGATCAGGGGAGTTCCCAGACAAATTCATCCGACTACCCGTAGGTTTGTATTTCCCTCTTCTGCCTATTTCTCAGCGTTCACGTTTGTCAACTACATTAATTTATTATTTCTCATAATAATAATAGTTGCACTTTTGAGAGCGCTTTTCACCCGGGGATCACAAAGCGTTATACAGAGCTGTGGAGAGAACGGTATGTCAGAAACAATAATATCGACAACATCATGCAATATCCCGGCGTAAATGTCAAGTTCACTTTTGATCATGCATTGCCCACTGTTCTTGACGGATGCTCCAATTCTCATGCAGTGTTGTGGGTGACAGGATCTGTATGGTGTTCGTCTCCAAATCGCAGCAACGAGGGTTAGTGGATCACACAGATGTAGTAAGACTCTCTTCCCGTGAGCGTTGAGGAGACGAAGGGATGGACAGAAATATGGGTTTCACCTGTTCCGTCTATGGGATCGAGTATTCCCACCTCGTACCTTTGTGCTTTTTCAGTGCTCTGTATTTCTCCCACACTCCCTAATTGGCGGATAACACCTTCATTTCTAGAGGAGAGCAGAGCTTGAAAAATTGTAGGCGCCGTTTGTATAACAATCCTGACTCTACTCATGAGATCGTGGAGAGGCAAAACTGGCCCAGAGCTTGCTTGAGCTAACATAATTCGAGTAAGATCACCACATTGCACCAGGCGAGCTGGACCTGCAGCACTTGGGCCTGCAGCCCAATAACGAACGTTGACCCATCGGGCCCCATTTATTTTATGTAACTCAAAAAAAAACTTAAAAAAAATATAATTATCAACACTCAAAGACTTCAACTATTGTGCTCAATATCATGTTGGTAATAAGACAGAACGTGTCCCAGAGTAGGGGCGCTTCAATATTTTGCACCTTGAGGCCCACTTGGGTCTGGTCTCCATCGACCATTAATTGGCATTCTTAGCCCGCTGATGGGTCGTGACCCATTGGTAGTGAATGGCGGAACTAGAGGCAGTTGCTCAGGATGACGCTGATTGGGAATAGTCCACCACAGTGCAGAATCGACATTTTTGACAAATACACAGATTACGTAGATACACTTTATTGTTATTCCATCCTTATACAATTGCAGTTTACAGAGGAACGAAATTACGTTTCTCGTGGTCCCCGTGCAAAAACAAAACAAGGCTGAATCCACATTTCAACAGGGCAAGGAAAAACATGCCAGCGATATAGACTACATATAGCAGAGTGAAGTGGTCCATGCAGCTAGGCATAAATGTATTTCGGGGGGGTGGAGCCCAAATGCTGCGGTACCTTTTGCCAGACGGCCGGCGGGTAAAGAGTTCATAGGAGGAGTGGCAGGGCTCCTTACAATGTTGGAGGCCTTGTGTGTGCAGCACTTGAAATAGATGTCCTGGATGGATGGGAGAGGTCCCAATGATGTTCTCCGCTCTTTTTACTATCCGCTGCAGGGACTTACGGTCACAGGCATTGCAATTTCCGTACTAGACAGTGGTGCAGCTGGTCAGGACACTCTGAATGGTTTCCCTGTATAATGTGGAGAGGATGAAGGAAGGCTGGCTCTCCTCAGTCGTCGGAGAAAGTAGGGACGTTGTTGTGCTTTCTTGGCTAGGGATGCAGTGTTGACTGACCAGCTGAGTTCAACTGCAATATGCACACGAAGAAACTTGGTGCTTCTGACTGTCTCCAATATGGAGCCGTTGATGACCAGTGGTGAGTGGGCAGTATGGGCCTTCCTGAAGTTTATGGTGATCTATTTTGTTTAGTCAACATTAAGAGGCAGGTGGGGCTGTTAACGCTATGGGTACTTTTTTGCCAGTGTACATATATAAGATTACAACAGGTTTTACCGTATCTGGCGATTTTGCAGGTGTTAAGATCCCAAACACCAAAATAGACACATTTTACAATGTGTCCAGTTTGCAAAAGCCACACATACTAGTGGCAAAGTATGCAAACAGGTAGCTTTGATAACCTATGCATTGTCCTTCAACTGACCGACCTTCACCTGGCAGTGGCTTCCTTTTGAGCCTATTTGCCGGTGTCAGTCACTGCCAAAAGGCAGTCAGCGCAGGACAATGCAGTATCAATGCTTTATGGCTTAGGTGGGGCTGTTAACGCTATGGGTACTTTTTTGCCATTATTATAATACTTTATTGTTTTGTTTTGGATAACGACTGTTAAACCGGCAACAACATTTATTGAAAGGCAAAAAGTATAACGGTGACTGAATTGCCCCCACTACCCTGTGATGGACTGGTGTCGCATCCTAGGTATAGCCATCCTTTTGATCTGTAGGCACACGGCGATAACATCATAATGCTCCCGATATGAAGGTGCTGGATTCAAACACTGTATAAGCACACATTTGATCTTCCCAACAAGGCATATCTAATTTCAGCTTTATTTCCCGCTTATTTATTACTCTTCTAAAACGTTAACACTACATTTCCACATTTGCACGAGCGCTCTCAACCCTTCTTAACGCCCTTCCACCTTTATCACGACGTCGGAAGAATGTTACACGCTCAGAACAAGATCGCCCGTAGCCGTGGCTGGGAATATAACTCGGCTCTCCGATACAACAGCGCTCGTAGGGCGATCCGGTGTGAATAACTCTGGGCCCCCTCTGCGAGGTTACGCGTGAACGCGCCACCCAATCGCCATCATTATGGGGGTCTTCTCGGTTGCGTAAAGCAAAGTAAACGTTTGTGCCTCTGTTCGTAATGGAGTTATGGCTGCTACCCGCCGCGGAGATGCATCACGGTGGAGAGGCATGGAGGGGAATTAATCTGCCTCGTGAAACGGTGACGATGGACGACCGAATCTCCCCCCCACCCCGAATCAGAATGCTCACCGAGCCAAGACACCGTCGTGTCGCCAGTGTTGCCTGTATTGGCGGAACCATAAAGCATCCGTAATGTTCTGTAATGTATTTAGAGACAGTAACCGTCGCTCCTAATTGGGATCCGGGAGAAGTGCCTTTTCTACTTCCCCTGTAGTGCGATTTCCTTTCGAGGGATGGGATGTGGGAATGGATGGGCCTCGTCCAAAGCAAGACACCCATCAAAATTGACAGCACGTATGAGCTCGGAGTGACAACAGTGATATTTTAAGGTCGGCTCTTTTAGTGTGGGTAAAAGTGTTTCAGCCACAGTGGATTTGGGGTTGTAGTTTGGTTGGCGGTGAACGATGAGGATGATGTTGTAATGGATCAGTGTGGCCCAAATCATACATAATGCACCAGGATCAGGACGGATTTCGGAAGCTAAGCACAGATTTAGCCTGAACAGTGACCGCATGCATGGTTGGCCTTCGCTGTGGCGAGCAGAGCGGGTACATAAAAATCCATTATTGTACTGTACTCCACTCCATCACAATAACCCTCGTGGCATGGTGTGAACCTCAGCGAGCGGTGGGTAATGGGCTGACCATGCACAGTGCGCGAGACCAAATCACCCTGAACGTTGTTGAGATAATCTGTCTTAAAAACTAAGCAGGTTTGAACCTAGCGACAACTTGGATTGAAAACTGCCTCGATCGCTGTGTATTATAGGCTTGGAATATTGGTTTCCAAGGCAGGTGGTACAGTGGTGTACTGTTTAATCTATCTGTAAGAAGCTTGAGGTATTTCTCTATAGGAATACGAATGGGTTTTCTTTGGGTTCTCTGGTTTCCTCCCACGTGAAGCCTGACTCTCATTTGTGGTATTAGCTGTGCATCCCAATGCATCTAGACTCAGTCTGAAACGCTATTTGTACTTGGTGGGGCTTTCCCACGTTGATAAAGGTTATTACAATAACTACTGTGGTATAATATTTATTGAGGAAAAAGAGCTGAGGTTGGAGGGTTGCACTGTGGTGCAGTGTGTAGCTCTGCCACCTTACATCAAGATTGCCCTGGGTTTGATTTTAAGCTCGGGTCCCTTTCTGTATGGAGTTTGTTCTCTATCTCTCTCTCTCCCCATGTCCACGTGGGTTTTTCCTGGGCACTCCGGTTTCCTCCCACAATCCAAACACATGCTGACCAGGTTAATTGGCCTGTTGACCAAATAGCCCCCGGTGCCCTCCAATGGATTAGCATCCTATACAGGGTATAGCACTGCCCTGTGCCCTGTGTGTGCAGGGATAGGGTTTGGCTGTCCGCAACCTTCTACAGAATTATTCAGATACTAATAATGAATAAATTAATGAAAAGCTAAGGTTGGTGGTAAGCCATCTGAAGGCACTCCGACTAAAGGAGGTTGGCATTAGAAAGGGCATTCGGTCGTAAAAAGCTACTCCAATACCCCCCACCATTAATTAGATAGATAGGTGTCTATTATTACAGCAGAAAGTACTTCGTGAGCTTGCAAGCTTTAGAGGGCAGAAAAACTTACAGCAACAATCTCTGAAAAAATGAAACTCTAACCGTGAACATTAATGTTATTAGTAACACTTAAGATTGCACAAATATGCAAACTCACAACACCAACTTGTACAGAGATGAAACCTCAACTAAAATCGTCAAATCAATAGTAGCACTCAACATTGCACAGCACAAAATAAAAATAGACAAATTATTTAAACAGTGCAACAATAGCATGGGGAACAAAGAACACATAGTTATATGTGTCAAGAAAAGCAAGTGAGCAAATGCAACCCTTCAAAAAAACCCCCCAATCAATTTAAATAAACACAGCTGGGCTGAAATATTGCTAATAATCGGGATCTAAGGTAACTCAACGATGGTAGAAAGACGGTGGCTTCAAGCTCGTGGCAGTTTTGTTCCAATAGCGAGGGGCAGCTGCAAAAAAATCATTTTGCCCGAATGTGGATCTAGGAACATTAAGTGGACGGTAAGTTTGTTTGTGTGGATGGACAATAAATCCATCAAATATTTATCACACTTATTAAGTAGAACGTTAAGCACGAATAGGACCCAGTGAATATTTTTACGATCGGTAAGAGAAGTTAATCCTGATCTAATGTCTCATCTCATCTCATTATCTGAAACCGCTTAATCCTATATAGGGTCACGGTGAAGCCGGAGCCTATCCCGGAAACACAGGGCGCAAGGCAGGAATACACCCGACGACGGGACGCCGGTCCATCGCCGGGCATTGCGGGACAATTTTAGTCTGCGAGCCAATCAACCTATCCAGGAGCATGCTTTTGGACTGTGGGAGGAAACCGGAGTACCCGGCGAAAACCCACGCGGACACGGGGAGAGCATGCAAACTCCACACAGAAAGGCACCGGAGCCGAGAGACTCGAACCCGGGACCTTCTTGCTGTGAGGCGTCAGCGCTAACCACTGCGCCACCGCGCCGCCCCCTGATCTAATGTACAAATCACAATGATGGGGTTTGTAGGGGTCATACAACGCAAGTCTTTAAACCACAATGATATAAAGAGTTAAGTTTATTTAAAATAGTACTACTCGTTGCAATAATCAAGCAGTGGTAGAATAGCCGTTCTGCTTATTTAGTCTAAGCAGAACTTGTTTGGAAAGCAATATTCGTGTCTGTATCGAAAGTCTATTTTTATTTTAATACTCTTGGCAATATAATCAATGTGAGGTATGAATATTTACATTTGAGTCCAATATGAAGCCAGGGTGTTTGTATTTCCCAACTTGTTCAATTTGTTGGTTATCTGTGTGTATAATGGAAGTGCCGATTTGTGACCAAAAACAGAAATTAAATTTTACTGGTATTAAGGGTTAGTTTAAGTTACAGAAGCTGTATTTTGCAGAATATTGAAGTCGCTATGTAGCTTATGCATTATAGCTTCGGTAGAATCTCCAGTCACTATCAGTGCAGTGTAATCTGCAAAAATATTGATGTTGGAGTGAATAAGCGAGGTACCCAGATCATTGATTAGTAGAGAACATATTAATGGACCATGAGTGGAACTTTGTGGTACAGCCTTTGTAATTTCCGTGTTGGCTATCAGGCTATCAATGGAAACGACCTGGATACGTAGGGATAGGTAATCAGCTAACGCATGACTGGAGAATCGAAGGCTTCGGAGTCTATTTCATAGACTATTGTGATCGACTGTGTTAAAGGCTTTTGAATTGTCTAGAAACAGCCTAGACAAGTCTATAGTCTTATGAACTGAATTTAGAAAGTCAAAGACTGTCGAGGTTATGCAGTGTTTTTCATGAAAGCCTGATTGTTTTGGATGTAATAAATTGTTTTTGGAGATAAACCATGTCATTTGTTTTTTTTATTTCTCCAAAGATTTCAACCCTTGGAGATAGAATAAAAATGTGGTTGTAGTTATCAGGACCATCTACAAATCCTCCTTAAGGAAGAGAACAACCGACTAACTAGGGTGAACCTAGAGAGCGACCGTTTAAACCGTAACAACAAGAGATGATTTTTAGGAAAGGAACACATTGTCTTTGTAATGTCACAAGGTTATAAAATCTCAGTTTAATTTACCCCCCCCCCAACCACTTTAATAAATGTAATGTGAGATGTTTTACTACTGTACGAATGTGGGCTGAAAATGTGTATATTGATTTCAGGAGGACAATAACGCGAGGAACTGTCTCCGGTAAAATGTTAATGGGAACGAGAGCGTTTCGCAAGCTCACTGGGGATGAACAGTGTGGTTTGACTCCCGTCAACAACGAGGAGGTGGCAATGCCTGGCGGCTGCCGCTGTTTTCTCACCGTTTGATTCAATTTAATTATATATCTTTTACTTAAGCGCTTACAGCCCCGTTGAGATTCATTAGTTTTTATTTTAGAGACTCGTGTGCCACAGTTGTGCACGTGAAAGCTTGTGCCGGTGGCTCTAACGAGCGATTGGGGCGGCACTTATAAGCACAGTCGAGATGACTGAGCCAGATTGGGAAATAACACATGTCCATGGCAAGTGCCAGTCCCTACCCGGATAAAGATTAATGGCAGTTACCCACAACCTCTTACCGAGATTTGAACTATGTTTGAGATGCGATATAATTCGGTGATAATTACATCATTATTTGCACACTTAGGAACACAGCTACCTGCTTCGATCACTCGACAGTAGTGGCGTTTGACGTTAAACCAGGCGAATCTACAGCCTCGATACAAATGGACTCTTCTGATGAATAATTCTACATACAGTTTATAACGCGCGGCGCACAATCATTCAGTAGAGAAGGTATTCATTCGAAAAGAGAACGACTCAGAGGCGCGGGTTAATCTGTGGCAAGGGGGCGGGGGGTGGTCAATCCATGCTGTTAGCCGGCGCCAACCCGCCAGACACTGCGTCCTATATATTATGATATCAGCCAGTTCATTAATCAGTATTGTTTGTTTGTGGGAGGCAACTGGAGTACCCAAAGAAAACCCACGCGAAAGAGGGGGAGAACAGACATCACACATAAAGGTGCCTGAGGCAGAAATCCAACTGCCGTAGGGAGGACTTTCTGTGAGGAAGAACGGATGTTCCCACCGCATAGCTGTTCAGTCTCTCACGACTTACCGTGATGCAAGACATGTACACTTGAAAGCTAAACGATATACCCCGGTGTGTTTGTCCGCTAAACTCTACCGTGCAAGCTGGGCGGGCGTTGTCATCGTTTGTTCTCAGAAAATGAAAACAAATTCGTGAAATCAGATTACATGCCCATGTTAGCCTCTTTATATTCAACAAACAATTTAATGCTCTGCAGCCCTTTGATCGTTTCTTGATTTGCTGCCAATAGTGCATGATTAAGTTTACTTAAGCCACTTACATGCGCACAGATTATTACAATGTTGGTGGGGCTTTGGGGCTACTTTGCAGCTACAGGGAGATCGGGTCTGAAAGTGTTATCTCCCACGCCAAACTCATATTTCATTTTCCCAACTAATATCGTATTAAATTGGGAAGTTACTTTGGCGAGATGTCAAATTACTGGAAACAAAGCTTCAGTTGGCGATTGATGATTTTATTCCTTCAAACTTCACAAGATTAATCCCATGAGCGTGCCAACATTGCGAACGTGAATGCAGAGCGGATTAACGATTGCAAATGTCTACCGGCTTTCGTTTCAGAAAGACTTGTGGCCTTTTAATAGATTGTTGAGCTATTGTGGTGAGGTTCTAGCGCTCTGGTGGTGTGTGAGGAAGTAGCCACCCCCTATGAGTGGCTGGTGGAGGTGTTATCTCCAGAGGAATTATGTAAGGCAATCCAGAGATTAAGACCAGGAAACGCACTGGGCAGAGATGATCTCCCAAGTGAAATCCTGAAAGAATGTGGTCTGCCTGCAGATGGCCCTATATGATATACTTTCAACCATCCAGATGAACAGGACTGGTTCCGCAGGAGTGCAATGATATTCTAAGTGGCCTCCTCTTCAAGAAGGGGGACAGCACCGACTAAGAGCTAGAGGGGGCGTCTTGTTTCTCAGTGTGAGACCAGGAAAGGTACCGGAAAGGATTATTCGACCTTGCCAGGCACACTCAGGAGAGGCGTGCGGAACCTCAATGTGGTTTCAGGCCGGTGTGGTCTTTTACAGATGCCATATTGTCTGTCTGGATGCTATAGGGAAGGTGTGGGGAATTCCAACAGGACCTGCATCTCTGCTTTATTGACCTGGTCAAGGCGTACGATACCATTAATAGGCCAGGGATGTGGGTTGTTCTTCGTGCTTTCGGGCTCGCTGACTCTCGGCCCACTAATAGAAGGAATATCATGATGGTGGGCAAGCCCAGGTTAAGCTACGTGGTCCGGAGTCAGAGCCATTCGCTCTTCACCTTGGGATGTGACAGGGGTGCCCTCTGGCTCCTACATTATTTAACATTTTTTTTTTGACCACGTAGTTCAAGACGATTTTCATGGGTCTACTGGTGGAAATTTCATCTGGTACAGGTGTAATGTGAGGCTGATGGATGCCCAGGTGTGGTCAAGGGATGGCGCTCTATTGGCCAACCATGTTCTGTATGCTGACGATTTAGTAATTGCCGGTCATTCTGAGAAAGAGTTGGGGGCATTGCTGTTCAATCTGGAGCATGCCACAAAGAGGTGGGGTATTACCTTCAGCCCAAACAAAACCAAGCATCTACCTTGGTTTTTAATGCCACTCAACACTCCACCCCCTTATCTATCCATGAGTAATGAGGAAGTTGTGGAAATAATGGAAAAGTTTCCATAGCTGGGCAGTGTTCTTATGGTCGGTCCTGGTTTGGAAGTGGGTATCTCACTCCGAATCAGTCGGGTGGCATTATCGTTTCATCGGCTGCGTAACGCTGTTTTAAAGCTGCCTGGCCTGTCACTCCACACGAAGCTTCAGGCCTTCTTAACTACACTCATGTCCTTTCTTCCCTATGCTTACAAAACCTGGACCCTCCTGGTCGAACATCTATGCCGAAATGAAACTTTCCGGCTGGCCTGCCTACGATCCATCCTAAGTTTTACCTGGTTGGACTGTGTGAGGAGCTCACAAATTCTCAAAAGATTTGGACAGAGTCCTATTGGTGAGCTCCTCTGGCAGGCAAGGCTGCGGTAGCTCGGTCATGTTGTCTGCATGCTCAGCTCTCCCACGCTCAAGCAGCTTCTATTTGGTCAGAGAGAGGGGGCTAAACGGGCGTGTCAGCAGGAACTGGAGCTGAGTGGACTTGCTGAAGACTGTTACCAGCGGTGTTGAGATGGACCTCTGTAAAGGAGGCAGTTGGAAGCAGTCTTCCTCCAATAACAGTGAAGCGTGGAGGAGCAACGCTCATAATGAGTAGAGCACCAGGTGGCTAAAACACAAGTTGGCACAGTAGGGAGCACAGGTGGTGCATCTGCTCGTCTTTCATTCAGGCAAACCATAACACCAGGGTCTGTCCCGTCACCTCCTGTCGGCGACCTTCGACACTTTCTGTGGCCTCAAGATGCACCTTACCTGGCTCAAGTGCCATGGTAACGTCACTTAGTGGCGAATGGTGGTTATTGTTGGGTATAACCAGGTTTGGCTGTGTGTGGAGCACGTGATTATTGCCACTTAGGGCACCGGTTTCGAATCCTTCTGCACTACTCCATCGCTCTTACATCTTAATTCAGCTTTACGCTTATTTTTTTATCTTCTGAAACCTCAGCCAACAACAATATTCCCAAAAGTACATCGAGAAGAAACCCAGGTCAAAATAGTCATGTCAGCAGAATACGTCGTCAACAATAGACGTCAGCAGAACGTGTTACGCACTTTAAATAAGATCGCCCGTAAGGAGCGTGACGGTGCAGTGACCACAATTCCTCTTCGAGAAATATAAACCACATATTATAAATAAACATTAGCAATGGATGTGGCTTGCGTAAATAATCCTCGAAACATTGTTCTGGACTGTATAAAAGCGAATGCACATGTACAGGCTTGACTATTTACTGTTGGATAATGACTGTTGTTCTCCATACGAATTTGTGGGATTTGTTTGACCATACTTCCCCAGGCTGACGAATTCCGCTTGTTGAATATGTAGGGAACACACGTTAGAGAATTGTACAGTACAACACTGCGTTTGCTGTACTGTGCCTGCAGGCTGTTACATCACCCGCTCAGTAATAACAGCCTATATTTGTAAAGCACTTTTCACCCAGAGATTGCAAAGCACTGAACAGAACCCAATATTGTGAAAAAAAGCTCAGCACGCAGGACAATAAACACTGCAAACGAGAAAACCCATAACTAGTCAAATAAAATGAAATGAAACCCCAACTAAGAAAACCCCGTAACTCTTTTAGGAACGGTCGTGAGTCTCGGGGCGAGATTTAATGTCGACATTCTCGTGGGCCATGGAGACCTGGCCCAAGTGGAACAAGTGGGCCTCGAGTTGTAAATGATTGATAACCCCTAATTTAATGCAAGGTGGTTGCCCATCCAAGTACAATCCAGTCTCAAATCTGCTTGGATTCCAAGATCTGTTGAGATCGGGCACATTCCGCGTGAGCTGGCAATAAGCAAGGTGCCGCCGATGTGAATAATTTAACAGCAGAAAAAATAAAATATTCAGTATGATGCAGTGACTGGTGAAATGGGATGAGTGGGGTGCGTGTGTGCACAGCGACCGAGGCCAATATTGATTCAGGTTTAATTCCCCGTGTTACCAAATGCGATTTACAAACAGCGCTAATTGAATTACATCTGGTCTGCAGGGCAGAGGTTCTCATTCAACGAGGATCCTGTCTACGAGCGCCACTGAAAGGTCATCTGAATAAATCTCATACACGCCGACAGTGGAGGGCAGCGTGGGCACGGGCTGGTAGTGATTTGTGCTCCTAAGTCCCCGGTATCGGGCACTGTGCGACGGTAGGATGGTCGCTGGCTCTGGCGTGGATTCCTTCAATATATATCGAATGGCGTATGCCAGGACACACGTGTCTTACGAACACGACACACTGATACACACGCCTTATAAACGCTAACCAAACCCTATTCACAACGTGAAACAATCGTTACTAATCAGGGAATTTCTGTGCGCTGTAAATTATTTAATTATCAATACCCGATTAATCCTGTACATGCGGGCGGGTGGGGGGCGGAACCTATCCCGGCCGATAAAGGGCGAAAGGCGGGGAATACCCAGGACTTACTCAGAAGGCCAATTCACCTCGGCGGCACCATGTCTTTCAACGGTGGAAGGAAACCGGAGTACCTGGCAAAAACCCACGCGGGCACGGGGAGAGCGCAAACTCCGCACAGAAAGACGCCCAAGCCGGAAATCGAACCCGGAACCTTCTTTCTGTGAGGTTGCAGCGCCACTGACTGCGTCACAGCACCGCCCGTCCTGTAAATTGCATTACTTTATTATTATTTTCATGCTAGCCGTGTCGAGTGTTGCTTCTATCTTCGTAACATTGCGTCTCGCACTTGAGACCACCGGCTTCGTAAAACCTACGACAGCTAACCCGTAGTTCTCTATCTCCTCGCTGTTGTTAGACACTTCTAGAACCGTGATGAGCCACGTTTGTTTTTGTGCTCAAGGTGGAAACCTTGTCCACCACTATTGAGTTCAGCCGGGCAGCATTACTAATTGTATCCCACATAGTGATGGGCTGAGTTGACACACGGTGGGGACGCGAACCCACGCGCTCCACATCACGAGGCTCGTGCTCCAACCACTGTGCTACGCAGCCATATTGTCCTTGAGTGCCAAGAAAGGCGCCTTTAAATAAAATGTATTATTATTATTATTGACACCGTTAAATAATCATGATTCGTGATCGACTCTTGGGTCGGACTTTAGAGTAGAATGTGTTGAAGTTCACCCTCCTCCGGACACAGGCCGGTAATTAAAATTCTCACCTAAGGAACACACGTGGCCAATGTGTTTCTGATTCAGCGGAGCAGCACAATGTGCTCGCAGCGTACCCGTCCTGGGGGACATGCCGTTCCACACGTGTAACACGTTCCTCTGACGTCGCTTGTTGATCATTTGTTTTCTGATGACGTGAGCCGTGACCGCTGCTCTGGCCGGAATTTTCCCCTGGGTGAAGGCAGAGGGTTATGAGGATTGAATGAGGTACTACAGCAAAAATGAGATATTAAAGCTGAGACCGTGACGCACACACACAGGTGTGCAGCCATCGTCACGCACACATACAGGTGTGCAGCGTACACCGTCACGCACACACACAGGCATGCATCCTACACCGTCACGCGCACACACACAGGCGTGCAGCCACAATCACACACACACACAGGCGTGCAGCCTGCACCATCACGCACACACACAGGTGTGCAACCTGCACCGTCACGCACACACACAGGTGTGCAGCCTGCACCGTCACGCACACACAGGCGTGCAGCCTGCACCGTCACGCACACACACAGTGTCGTGTCCCAAGACTGCGACACCTCGGATCTTCTTGTGACTGGAGGGCCGACCTTCCCACAGAGCTCACACCACGACTTTGCAACTGTATGGTGATGTTTATTTCAAAGCTACAAGTAAGCGTAAAATGAATATAATTCTCCAATACTAGTACGGAGCAACATAAGCTGTCAGCGGCGAGAAGAAAACGTAACTCAGACCCTCAACCAGCAGGGTTTGGGACTCACTCCAACACCCAAGTTTCTCCCGGCAGACTGGTGACTTCCAGTTAGCTGCCTGTCAGAGTCGCTTGGGCGCTCGAATGAATGAGTCCCCTCCGCTCCTCGAAGGGCGCCTTTTATTCAGTTTTTCTGCAGGGTGTCGTCCTCCCCCGCTCGTGCAACCCATGATCTCTCTCACTACAAAAAACTTCAACTCAGCATTGTTCATGTCCTTATCTGGTTGAGCTCCGCTTCGCAATTATTTATTAATCTCCCACAGCACTCTCTCAGATGTTATTTAACCTTGGCTGGACCCCCTCCCCACACATAACTCTGGCTGCACCTGGTTTGCTCATCTTATTTTAATTAGCCCTTTTTCATTATATGGTCGTCCCACTCGTTATCTAACTTTGGCTGGACTCCCCCCTTTAGCCTTCACA
>JAZEWT010000021.1:9387398-9402326 GCA_036362905.1 Mordacia mordax
GAGTCCCAAAGCCTGCTGCTGGAGAGTCTCAGTTACGTTTTCTTAGCCGCTAACAGCTATTGTTGCTCCGTACTTATACTGGAGAATTATATTCGTATTATGCTTTCCTTGCTGCTTTTTGAAATAAACGTCTCCATACAGTTGCAAAGTCGTGGTGTAAGCTCAGTGGAAGGTCGGCCATCACGTCACATAAAAGATCCGAGGTGTCGAGGTTTTTTTGGACCCGACACTCCCCACCGCTGACGTCTATTAAATGAATCAGGTACTAATTTAAATCGACCTATAGGTGCAGGCCCAGGACCGGTTCAATATTTCACCCGCTATTGGTTTCCGAACGGGAAATCGAACTATTTCCGCCGATTTTTCGACAAGCTATCCGCAGCGCCACGACTCCCCACCACTCCCCACCAGTGCGCGCCAAGACAAAGGCGGCCGTGCGTTACCATGCGCCATCACTCCGCGCTGCAGCACCGCGGGTATTATTTATACAATATTTAGCATCCGGTGCCTTCGCAATTCTTGGCACCGGAGCTATTTGCTGTGAATTCTAAAGAAGGTCCGTGTCATGCGGAAGGCGGCCGCGGGAGGGACGAAGGGTGGGGGGGGGGAGGGACACAGGACTGTGGGAGACTGGGGGCCTTGAATGCCGCAGCCTGAAGCCGGGCTTGGCTGGAGAGTCGAGCTGGGGTCGCTGACAAGGGAGCGCCACCTCAGTTATTGAGCGATTACAACACCCCCCCCACCCCCTCCATATCAAGGTGTAAGGACGCGGCAGAACCGCAATTTGGCCACGGCACGATGGATTGTATCTATACGAGATCCACGAGAATACTCAACGATTCCGTTAGGGAACTGATACACTCATCTCATCTCACTGTCAGAAACCGCTGAGTCTTGTACAGGGTCGCGGTGAGCCGGAATTTATCTCGGCAGACACAGGGCGCAAGACAGAGATATACCCACAATGGAACGCCAGTCCATCCCGGGCACTGCGGGAAATTTAGTCTGCAAGCCAATTAACCTATACAGCAGCATGTTTTACACTCAGCATTATGAAAATTAATCTCTCACAAAAATAATATCGCCAGAATATTCCGCCCTATAGCCACCATTCTCAACCCATCAGTACGTCGTGACCCAACAGTGGGCCGCGGGCGCCTCCTAGTGGTGCGTGGAGAACAGATCTAAGTGGGACAAATAGAGATGCAAATGGTTTATGACTACTGGGTTAGGAGATACAAGAATTCTGGATGTCCAATGCAGACCTAGAGTCAATTACATTGGTAATTTGTGTGATTAATACTGGATTATAATCACAATGTAGTTGAAATTTGAGAACATCGCTACGGGAATCATCATTACTAGTATAGTACCCGCCCTACGAGCGATCTTTCTGCATTCATGTAACACGTTCCGCTGACGTCTCTTGCTGATGACATATTCTGCTACTTAACAAAGACAAATGTTCCCCATATAGCCTTAACAAACTTTTGCTTCAAGTACCGTTCGCGAGCACCAGTGAAGGTCGACACGGCACACGAGGGGGTGGGTGGGTGACCAGCACCACCCTCGGCCGCCTTTGTCTCCCGAGTGGTAATGTTTACACTGCACTAGGTACTCATTTGAGGCTCAGTCGACCTAAGGGAGGCCCAGGATCGGTTCAGAAAATCGTCACTGGTGTTGGCCGTGAGCGAGATTTGAACTAGAGTCGCCGGGTTTGTAGCCTAGCGTGCTAACCGCTGGGCCACCACTCCCCATACAGACTCACTCACTCACTCATCCACACACTCACCCACTCGCTCAGTCACCCACACTCATACAAACGTCTACACTCACCCACGCTCTCACCCACACACTCACTCACGCACCTACTTATCCACACACTAACCCAAACACTCACTCACCCCCTAACCCACCCACTCACCAGCCAGCAGAGTGAGCGTGTAAGAGTTACCATCACGGTACACAGGTCTATTTGTCCGAACGAAGTGAAGGCACAGCCTGGTTCACAGACTCTGGGGCTCGGGATTACGCAGTGCTTAATTGATGGCCCGTGCCGTCCACTGTTTGTCGAGTCAATAAGGAAACGTCGACCGATTCTAAGAGGGTGCCCCCAGTAGCTCCTCCAGTTGGGTGTCTGCAAGGAGGCCGAGCTTGCGGTGGGCAGGAGGCGAGGAGGTGCGAGCGTGGGACGGTGACTGCACGCGTGTTGCTGTCTGCACGAGCGTGTCTGTGCGCGAGTGTGTCTGTGTGCGCGAGCGTGTCTGTGTGCGCGAGCGTGTCTGTGTGCTCGAGTGTCTCTGTGTGCGAGTGTATCTCTGTGTGCGAGTGTGTCTGCGTCTGTATGTGCGTCTGTATGTGCGAGCGTGAGTGGGTGCAAGTGTGTCTGTGTGTGGGAGTGTGTGCGTTACGAGCGTGTCTCTGTGTGCGAGCATGTCTGTGTGCGTGAGTGTGTCTATGTGAGTGTGTCTGTGTGCGCGAGTGTGTGTGTAAGTGTGTCTGCGCGCGAGCGTGTCAGTGTGCGCGAGTGTGCATGTTTTTCAGTGTTTGCGAGCGCATCTGTGAGCGTGCGTAGTTTACGTGCGTGTGCGTTTCCACGTCAGAGTGCACGTTAGGGTGAACGCATCACAGGTGTGTGCGTTCATGCGTCTGTGCGGAGAGGTGACGGGGTGGTCCCCACGCTGCACCGCGAGCCCGGCCAACCGAGTTCGATTCTTCACCGGTCCGTTGATAGATGAGTACCCGGTGTGTTATGTAGACATCAACACTGGGCAGACGAAGGTGGCTGAGGCAGGTGCTGAGTAAGTTTATGTGCCCTTTGGTTTTATGCGTTGTTGCGTTGGTCGGTTCAGAAATTTGTTTGGTGGCAGGAATGCTGCATCTAGAACTTGCAAGCTCACTGTGTGTGCATGCTGCGAGCGTGTGTTGCGAGTGTTTGTGTGTGTGTGAAGGTTGGACACCTGCCAATCACCCGAGTCCATTAATACCCAATATCTGGGTTTATCCCGTGACCATCTGCCAACCAGGCTTAGTCATGCCTTACCGTGAACCGAGTCTGGTGAACATCTTATGATGGCATCACTCATACTTAGGCAGCCCGTGTGTGTGTGCATGTGTGAATATGAAAACTGGGGAGCGGTGACTCGGCGGTTAGCGTGCTGGGCCACGAACCCGACCACCCTAGTTAGAATGCCGCTTGAGGGCAACACTGGTGACGATTTTCGGAACCGATCCTGGGCCTCCGTTGGGTCGACTCAGCCTCAAATGAATAGTTAGTGCAGTGTGAAATGATTGCCACTAAGGAGACAAAGGCGTGGTGCTGGTCACCCACCTCCTCGTGTGCCATGTGGACCTTTGTCGGTACTTGCTAACGGCACTTGACGCTGCAGTATGTAACGGCTATATGGGCAATCTTTGTGTGTTGTGTGTATGTGAACTATGCGTGTGTGTGTGTGCGTGCACTGCAAGCGGTGCTGTGGGATTGCTTGCTGATGCGTACAGCAAAGCAGTCAATTAACTGGGCCAGTGGCATTGTTACAGGAATCGATTCGGCTCTCCTGCGTGTCGATTCAGCCTTTATATGATTAGTGGAGCTAGATTTGCTTGGGTCACTGTGGAAATGGCAATTTTTACGATATTACCCACAGAGTACCCGCCCTACGGGCCTTCTCGTTCCAAGTGTGAAACACGTTCTTCTGACCTCTCTTTAAGAACGTTTTCTGCTGACTTGACTGCTTGGACTTTGATTTCCTGCTGCTGACTCTCTGAGGTTTCACAAGAATCATCAATATGTGGAAAGTAAAGCTAGACTGAGACATTATAGCCTTGGTGCCGTGCGGATAAAATGTGTGCTTATAAAGAATGCAAACCTTGTACCCTCAGTGTGGACATACTTATAAACACATTCTCCATTATATATACGTTGCGCGAGAGGGAGACATTTGTTGTGGGACATTACATTGACATTTAATCACTTAGATCCAGCAGTGGATCAACATAACGTTCGTACGCCTACAGGTCCCGTTGCGTAGCTTTATCTCACTCAGTAGATATACACAGACCATTGTCATCTTGCAGCCAAAGCAATTGGAAGCTGCTTCACGTTAGGCAATGCCTCTATTATCTCTAATTGTGCCTAATGTGCGCTCGGCCAAGCAGCAGGGAATCTCAAAACAAGGTAACGATTCTCGGTGAGGGTATCGCCGCCGCTGTTTCCTTTCCCTGCGCGCACTGCCGATCACTGGAGCCTTTCCTCTGGACCTTTGGGAGCTCGAGCAAGAGATCTATCGTCTTCTCCTCCTTCTCTCTTCGTCTCTCGCTCTTCCTTGCCCGAAACCTGCTCCGATCCGCCTCTTTCTTTCCCCGGACTCCTTTCTTACTCAAATCAACGCTTTTTCTACCCCCACTTGAAGTCGGCGTCAACCCGCGAGAGAGACAGAGCGCCGGGCATTTATCGGGGCACTAAGCCAGCAGTACAAATTCCACATTATCATGGCGGGGGCCAGTTTACAACGACCTGTGGGTGCAGCTCCAGTGCCAGTCTCGGAGACCTGACCTCCTCCTCCTCCCTGCATATGGGAGCCATGCGTCACAACCGCCCCCTCTTTCTCATCACACCTTTTTTTCTTTAAAAATAGACTTTAATCATTTCAGCATTTCTGCCCGGCGATGGACTGGCGTCCCGTCGTCGGGTGTATCCCTGCCTTGCGCCCTGTGTTTCCGGGATAGGCTCCGGCTCACCGTGACCCTATATAGGATTAAGCGGTTTCAGATAATGAGATGAGAGATGAGATGAGATGAGATTTAAGCATTTCTGTAATCTTTGGACTTGAAGCACGATTACAAACCCGTAGCTGAATTTTTAAATGTTTTGAAACATTGCCTGGCTCAGGCCATCAACTCGCTTCGATTGGTTCTATGCTGGACAGAGATGGGCGTCTGCGAAAAAACAATTAATAGTAATGATCTATGTGAGTTTTATTTATGCTGATTAGTGAGTCCGTCTGTGTGCGTGTTCTTGTGTGAGTTCAAACATCACCACCAGGGAGACCATTGTGACCAGACAAGGTGCTCGCTGCCCACTGCCTCGTGTGTCATACCTACGTTTAATAGATGCTTGCTAACAGACGATATGTGTATGCGTGTACATGTGGGGAGCGGTAGTGTAGCAGTTAGCACGCTACGGACAGAGCGACCTGAGTTAAATTCCCGCTCATGACTAGCACCAGTGAAAATGATCTGAACTAGTCCTGGGTCGCCCTTAGGTCGACTCAGTCTCAAATGAGTACCTACTGTGATGTGCAAACATTGCCATTAGGGAGACAAAGGTGGCCCGGCGTGGTGCACGTTGAAAAGCAGTGGTGACAACGTAGACCCTTGTGGGGCCTCGAGCCGGACACTTGCCCACAAGGGAGCCCATGGACCCTCGCTATGGGTACTTTTTTGCCAGTATACAAATATAAGATTACAATAGGTTTTACCGTATCTGGCGTTTATGCAGGTGTTAAGATCTTAACACCTGCAATTATGCAGGTGTTAATTGCCAGGCAATTATGCAGGTGTTAAGATCTTAACACCTGCATAAACGCCAGATACGGTAAAACCTATTGTAACCATGGACCCTCGTTGTGTCTTGTCCCGGACAAGAAGATCCGATCCACCTTGATGCGGTTCTGCCAGCTTCCAGACGGTCGCGGGCGCTGGAGTGGAACAGCACGATCAGTCGTGTCCAAGTTCATCGAGAGATTCAGCTGGGGTTGCCTTTTTGAGGAGGTGGCTGTCCTGGGAAATCTGTAGGTTTACATCGAATAAGTCATTCATTAATAGTCCGGGTGTTTGCCAGTTACGCAGGGAACAGGCTTCTCTCTCTCTCGGTTATTCTGTTTACCCTATGCACGATACGTTCCGATTTTTTTGCTTCCGAGGTGGCAAGTTTAGGTCCAGCATAAGGGTAGCGAGAGCTCCCGCCTCTCCCCACGGTGCCACAGAAGATTACACATGCGCGTGTAAGCACCTTGCCCGTAGCAGCATTGGCTGGTGTCGCCGTCTGGTTAAACCAGGTGAAGCTCACGGGCTCCTTGCAGTTGTGCCCCAATTGTTGATAGACACCGAGCCAACGCAGGCGTGGACGGACCCAGCGATTACCCTCCAGGCGGCCGCGCTGGCATTGTTCCGGCCAACACAAAAGCGGACGGGCAAATAAACAAGCTCTGACACATTAATGCGTGCCCGGGAGGAATGGTAAATTGCCAGCGTTGGTGTTCGCTGCCGGTGCATTCACTAATTAAAGTAACTGCCGTGGCAGTAAAACGAATCACCGCTCGTTACTCGGTGACCGGCGATCGATCGAGTCCATTACGGCTCCGCTGGTCGCGGTCCTTGCTCGAGGCTTTGTGTCCCGTGCTGCTATTTTCAGCCAATTTCCAAGACTTTGTTATAAACCGTGGCGGCTGAAGGAATCTGTTCATCCATATCTTCCTTCATTTATATTCAGGTGAGAGGCCCTGCAGAACAAAGCTCTCTCGTTCAAGGGAGAGCTGGGTTCCATATTAATAGAGCCGCGACAATAGAAGGTAAAGGCGCAGACATGCAATTAGCTGCACCCGCCACTTAATAGAACGCTAAATTGCAGTTAAATTGCAGGAAACTGCGAATCCAAATTCTTGGCAGTGACTGCTCAGTGCTTCGACAGCCATTATCTCTCGATGTAAATCTGACCTCGCAGGCCTCTCTGTGAGTGGAGCACTCTTTGGAGCTCTCTTGAGAGCACCACCTGGTCAGATCTCCGAAAGACCAAGAAACGCCGTTTCGTTTTGGTGATTTAACAGGACCCATCACTGCAACACTCACGCTACGTGCAATGCGTGTATGTATCGGTCCTGTGACCGCGAATGCATGCCGTTTCAGAAGCTGGCACGGTTTAATGAATTTGTTTCCATATCCTGGTAAGCATCGTTCAGCCCCTTGGGCAATTCTGAGAATCTTTGAATTGAATACCCAACAGGACAATGGTCCGACGGAAGAAATACAACACTGCATTGTGGGACCTACGGCATGCACACTGCAGGGTTATCAAGCATCACAATTGTCCGCCCGCCAGAATTAAAGGTATCGATTCTACTCTAGGATCCATACAAAGCCCATTTTCATCCACACAATGACGTTCGAGGGCGCGCAGCCTGGCAACATGAAACGTGCTCGGAACGCGTCCCACGCCCACGCCTACTCGCGCCGAGCTGTATTTAGTTTAGAGAATTTTATTTGTAATCCTCTGCACCCAGATAGCGGGGCAATCATTTTACTCTGGTGTAGTTGCAGGCTTAAAAATGGCAACTGTCCAGGTTGAATTGGGTTTACCAGTTACCCTCCTATGATGGGTATTGAATCAGAACTTATATGGTCGAATTCCTTTCCTGTCGCTAACCTCGTTTAGTCGGAGGGTCTTCAGATCATTATTTGTCTGGAACCTCCCCCCAGATCTGTTCACAATGGAAGACCCTAGCAGGAGTACTAGACTCTAGACCTGTTCACCAGTCGAGACCCTAGCAGGAGTGTCGGACTCTAAATCTGTTCACTAAGGGAGACCCGAGCACAAATCTCACACTCCAGACCTGTTCACCAAGAGAGATCCTAGCACGAGTGCTGGACTCCACATATGTTCAATAAAAGATACCCGAGAAGACGTTATGTACTTCAGGTGACAGCTCTGGGGTTCATCAGAACACACAAACCCCTCCACCACGCTAAAGCTACAAAATTGTGAGAGGATACATTTACTCTCTGCGATAAAATGTTCAGGTGAAGTTCTGTCACATTTCACCGACTGCCCTGCAGATGTTAAGCTGATGGTTTACAAGTTGTGTTTGTTCGTGTGCTTAAATATGTCAAGTCCTTGATTGCTATCATCTGCCTGATTGTCGGCATAGAAAATTCTCATTTACCTTTGAGATGAATGACACATTCACCAGCATCACCATCATAATCCTAAATTTACTCCACAGACTGCCCTGGCCTTAGCAGACTCCTTCTCTTCTGCTGCCGCTGATGTCTAGAGCTCCCTCACTGGTCATCTGGATGGCTGATACAATCTCCCTGCTGAAGTCCTTTTCTCGGGACCTTTCTGTTCTCCTCAAGCTAAGATTGACAGCCTCCCCACGCAATGTCTTCTCTGTATTCTAGCTAAAAAAAATCACTCGTTATTTGGAGGACGCCATGTCTGGCAAATGTTGCACCAGGTTACCACGTGGCTGCTTTCTCCCTCCCCGCCTCTCTGCGGTTCCTCGCGCCTCTGGGCGGTTCTCCCCTCTCGTCGAGTGCAAGAAACTGCGTGCCGATGCGTTGTAGCGTCCGTGACAGTCCCGCGGACCGCCTCCCATCGACTCACGGGACCACGATGGCTACGCCTCAGGAACCAGCGCACAATTCGACTGCTTTCCCCACTCTCTCCAGACTCGGAGACGCTCAATTACCGACTGTGCGCGCAATTTCCCGAACACAAAGCGATGCTCACGGCAGCAACGCAGTTCAATACCGCGAAGCGAGCCCATTGAGAGCGATGGCTCTGGTCCGAGGCTCTGAGCGGCCTGCCTCTCAGTTGGGTCCTCACTGCCTGGGCCTAATAAATAAGCCGCATGCGTAGGAGCTGAATGGCAGTGGTGGAGGCTGGCAAAGGCGTGAATTCGACGCCAGTTGCCGCAGCAGTTTCGTTTGCAGAGAAACGGCTCTGTTGGTGCTGCTAGCCGCCTTCTCTCGCTTTCTCACAGCCGCTCTTTACGGTTTTTATGACCAGCAGCTGCAAGGCAGGCATAAGCACTATTGAAGTGTTGGGTTATTTGTTGTGGCGAACGTCAATATATTTAGCCCAAGACAAAGATCACCTCTCAGAGCATTATATTGTTTGTCGGAGAGTTGGTGAGCGATGTTTTAATCCCATGTGGAGGGTGTCGAGCGAGCGATAGAAACGGGCGGCAGCGTTTCTTTACGTGTAGCCGCAAACGCGCGTGAAAGCGGCTCACAAGCGCAACGCGACCATGGTGGCCCAGTGTCTGCGTTGTCACCACCGCGCACGATTCCTATGCAGCTGACTGCTCTGCTCGGCGGCAGAAACAGCGCAACTTTAATCGGCCCGGATCCTTGGGTTCACCCTGCACACGGGCGCCTGCCTATAGAGGAGGCATTAGCGGCGCAGTCGCGATCCTTCGTAAACGCATCTGATGTCTGTAGGATAAACCTGTCGCGTATTTTATGGAGCTGTTTTTCACGGCAGGGGTCTCTTATTAATGACCGTTTGGGATGAGAGAAATTTATCTTCTGTGGAGAAATAGGGTGTGTGGAATGCAAAGTTTCACAGACGTGTTTCGTAGAGAATTAAGAAAACCCTGCATCTCCCGTTAATTATAACATGTTATAATGATTTCCCGAATATTTTTTTGCAGTGGAAGGGTTGCATGTTCCAATGATCCTCAGCTATGTCACCTAGAGTCCAGCGCTCCTGCTAGGGTTTCCATTGATGAACAGGTCTGCAGTCTCATTCTAGCTCGGGTCTCAGTGAACAGGTCTGGAGTCTAGCGCTCCTGCTGTGGTCTCTATTGGTGAATAGCTCTTGGGGGAGCAGGTTCTGGACAAATAATTAATTGCAAATCTTTTCACGGAGGGAGGTTGGTGTCAGGAAGGGTACCGAGTCCATCCGGGGCAACCTGGACAGCGGACATTTTAACTGCCAACAACACAACAAGAATTGTATTTCGATTGTGCTGATGGCATCGACACGAGACACATAATCTATATGGAGCCTGTGCTTCGCCACGCTAATCTTCACGTTCGAGAACGCTCTGTCGAAGTTGATACCAGAACCTCAGCAGACACAGGGCATAAGGCAGGGCGATACCCAGGATGGGACTCCAGTCGCAGTTCATTTCGATGGGTTGTATTTGTGTGGTCATTTGTTCCCTAGCTGAGACCACCGATTCGCTGGACTCCAGAACTTGGGTTTCATCGCAGATCCCAGAAATGTTTGCACTGCCACGTGGCATTCAGAGTTTGAGATGAGTGAGGCAATGCTTCTGCATTTTCTCATGATGCGAGCGAGGACCGATCGCTCCCCTGGCGTCCACCATTCATCGACAGTTCTCATGTACGGTTCCACAGCTCCATGTATGAGACCGGCTCGTATGAGCCGGCCTCATACATGGAGGATAGCCATGTCGAGCATTCCTTTTCTCTTCTTCGTGACGTTTCGCCTCCCATGGTGGCGGCATCAGTGAGTGAGTCCGTGATTGAGTGAATGAGGAGTGTGTGAGTGGGTATGTGAATAGGAGCCTGAGTGCATGTTGGCGTGAGTGAGCGTGAGTATGGGTGTGTGAGTGGGCGAGTGACTGCGTATGGGGGGTGTGAGTGGGCATGAGTGGGTGACTGAGTGGGCGAGTGAGTGTGAGTGGGTGAGTGAGTGTCTGTCGGTTTGTGACTTGGCGAGTGGGTAATTGTGTGAGTGAGGAGTGGGCGAGAATGGGAGCAGGTGGGTGAGTGTATGAGTGAGTCAGTGAGTTGAGGCACCATCAGTCAGAAGCATGACGATGCCTCCAACACAGGAGGCGAGACTTCGCAAAGAAGAGAGGAGGGACGCTCGACACGGTTATGCTGACGGAGCGTCTCTTGAGAGTGATTCGTATCACGAGCTCCTCGCTTTACGATAGCGCAGCAGCAGCCGATCACTCGCTTTCCCCACACAGGGCGCCACACACGCACGTGTGTCCGAGCCAGGGAGAAGCGGAACTATTAAAGCCAGAGCCCCGTTCGGAAAAACAGGACGTGCGTACGATAGACCCCGAGCTTGCTCTCGTGAAACAAAGATCCCCTCGTGTCGCCTTCACTGGCTGTTGGGATTACAAAAAATTATTGTTGTACAATCTGTAACACAGAAGCGGCCTTCAGGCCCCTACCTGCCAGACACTGCGTCCTATAAATTATGTTATCGACCAATTAATTAACGAGTGTTTTTTGTTGTTGTTGGGGGAAGAATCTAGAGAACACCAATCAAAAAAGTCATGCAGATCAGGGGGAGAGAATACACAAACTTCACACAGAAATGTGACCTATGTGGGAATCAAACCGTCTCGGGCAGGAATCTTCTTCCTGTGAGACCGCTGAGTAGACATCCTGTGGTGCTGTGTGCATCCATGTTGCAGGGCCTGTGTTGCAGATACTGCCTCCACGTTGGAGCCATTCTTCAAGGTGTCTCTCCACTCATGACCACAGTTTCCCGATGCCTTCGCTGTGGGGGGCCAAACATCGTTAAGGAGCCAGGAGGAACGTTTGACACGACTATCCTGAAACAGCAGCTATTCAGAGGAATTCTCATACTTCGAGCCGTGAAAACCAACATCAAATCATCTTCAGGCCATGCGATATTTCCATAGAGAAATCTACAGTGAACAGTGCATGACCCTGTTGAGCTGAAACGTGGCTTTGATTTCAGTATTTCAGCTTAGCCGATACAGCCAACCAACCATTCCAGCACGTCAGGTGATGTGGATCCTGATAGTGATGGCGATGGGATAATGGGTCGATGCTGACACCCTAGCCAGGTTTGAAACTGCTGATCGACCCATTGACCTCTCTTATCTCAGGCAACTCACAACCACTCAGCCACCGGGCCAGGTGGCGCCTTGGTTGAAACACCCTCCACACTCCCAATCGGATGCTTTGGAATATATTATCCTGGCTCAATCCATGACGATTGTTCTCCAGAGCTGTTCATTCAGGATAGCATGTTAAGTGCTCCTCCCGTCTCTGCTTTCACGACATTTCGCCTCCCACGCCGAAGGCACCGTCAGACATTCTCAGACCGAGTCAAAATGAGTGTGTGTGCTGTGCTACATGTTCCGTGATATCAACGGGTAGTTCACTGCCTTGCCTGCATTCCTTTGGTCGTTTGTCAAGCCTCCTCCCGTCCCAGGCTTTTCTCCTGAGTAATTCGCTAGTGTCTGCTGGGGTCCATTGTCTTTCCTACGCCCTTTGATGTCTGGGGTTCTCATCTCATCTCATTATCTGAAACCGCTTAATCCTATATAGGGTCACGGTGAGCCGGAGCCTATCCCGGAAACAGGCAGGAATACACCCGACGACGGGACGCCAGTCCACCGCCGGGCATTGCGGGACAATTTTAGTTTCCGAGCCAATCAACCTATCCAGGAGCATGCTTTTGGACTGTGGGAGGAAACCGGAGTACCCGGCGAAAACCCACGCGGACACGGGGAGAGCATGCAAACTCCACATAGAAAGGCACCCGAGCCGAGAGATTCGAACCCGGGACCTTCTTGCTGTGAGGCGACAGCGCTAACCACTGGGCCACCGCGCCGCCCCATGTCTGGGGTTCAGAAGTTATATTTCGTTCAAATCCTGGTTAGGGCTCGACTTGGCCCATCACCTCCTCACCTAGTACCACTCTGAAAAGTTAACAGCGATTACCTCTGACTCACACGGGCTCCTACCCTGGGGGGGGGAGGGGGTACACGCGTCGCGCGGGGTGTGCACGCGTCGCGCGGGGGGGGGGCGCGGAGGGGGTTCGTGGCGAGAGGAAGAGGACGGAGCTCCTCGCCACGAAAAATGGTCGCCGCAGATAAAAATATAGCTGCGTACGCGACACCGTTACATGCGGAGGAAACGCTCCTGGGGATAATGTCGGGGTCATGGAAAGACTCGCGGCGGACTACATGCAAGTCCACCAAATCCCGGACTCACTCGCCGTCTCAAACACCGAGAGGCTCTGCCTCTCCGACAGACTCGTAGACTCGCAAACTCACACGCTTTCAGACCAGACAGATTCATCTCATTGTCAGAAACCGCTAAGTCCTGTACAGGGTCGCGGTGAGCCGGAGCCTATCCCGGCAGACACAGGGCGCAAGGCAGGGACATACCCACGATGGGACGCCAGTCCATCACGGGGCACTGCGGGCAATTTAGTCTGCAAGCCAATTAACCTATGCAGCAGCATGTTTTTTGGACTGTGGGAGGAAACAGGAGTGCCTGGTGAAAACCCACGCGGATACGGGGAGAACATGCAAACTCCACACAGAACGGCACCCGAGCCGAGATTCGAACCCGGGACCTTCTTGCTGTGAGGCGACAGCGCTACCCGCTGGGCCTCCGCGCCGCCCACGGACAGACTCGTAGACTCGCAAACTCACACGTTCAGACCAATAGACTAACAAAGTCGTTGAGATGTTTGTTATTACTGAAGAAAGTACCCTGTGAGTTTGTAAGCTCTAGATGAAGGATTCCTTCAAATCAAAGACTCTCAGAGTCAAACACTCGAAGCTAGAAGGCTCAAATCCACACAACGGGAAACTCACAGACACAATTGTAGACTCACATACTCTCAGACAAACTGACATTTTCATACACCGACTCACAGACATGTTCACATTCAATCCATTAGCTTAAATATCATATTAAAATATTATTTGCGTGAATCATAAGTAATGAATTGCTACGCGTTCATCAATGAGCCCCCGGTATCTGGAATAACTGGGTCCTCCACACAGGGCTTGCTTGACACACGTATATTTCTGAGCATGTAATGGAATCGCTTGTAATTAGGAACAATAAGGATACAGTGGCCCGGCGCTAGACTCAAAGATTATCATTCTCAGTCCCCGCTTAACTCTGCACATGGTCATGGTAACCCGAGCTAGGGAGGAGACTGTGGTGCGGATCGCACACGAATACTTCCCGCGTTGACTGGAGGAGGAAGCAGATGCGCGCACTGATGGCTGCTGTGTCCGCGGAGGAGTGCGGGGGGAGGGGAGAGAGAGTGCGAGCTTGAGATGCATCATGTGCGCGTGTACCGGTGTTCGCTTGTACCGGTATGTGTACGTGCAGAGCGCTCGTGCAGTGTTCAGCGCGCTGCTCTACCAACACGTCGACCCAGAGTTCAATTCCCACTCACAGCCAATATCAATGACGATTTTCTGAACCACTTCTGAGACTCCCCTAGGTAGACTGAGTCTGAAATGAGTACCTAGTGTGGTGTGTAGTAAACATTGCCACTAGGGAGACAAAGGCGGCCGGACATGGTGCTGGTCACCACCTCCTCGTGTGCCATGTCGACCTTTATAGGTTCTCGCTAATGCCACTTGACCATATCGTCTATAAGACTATACTGGGGGTCTTTGTCTTTATCTTTCACGGTAGTGTAGTGGTGAGTGCCCTGTGCTCTGACCCTCAGCGACCTTAATTCGATTCCCCTTCGTGGTGAAGGCCAGCGTGTGGCTCGTATCTAAACTGGTCTGGACATCCTTCTAGGATCCAGCATTCATTGCGTATTCCGTGAACGTGCTTGAATCAGAACTCAGAAGATTAGCGTGGATTGGTTGGAACTCTATTCTCATCACCACCTCCTTGACCACCCCGCTGGCTATCAGAGGTTCTCCATAACCGACATGCCTCTGGAGCCCCAACCACACTGGCGCCCGACTATATAGGAGCATGCTGTGTTCGTTGTTGGTTAATCAACACAATCTCAGGGTTCTGCACAGACGGCGCTGTACTGCGCCGGGTAACGACGCTACTGGTGTGACATAGCATCCCCGAGTCTCAGTGCTTGGCAGGAAACACTAATTTTAGTGGCAGGGTGGTGGTGTGCAATGTTAACACACGCACCCTAGGACGTGTTCCCGCGTTACATTTCTACAGAGTTTGGAGTTTGTGTTTTCTTCTCTTTACATTTTTCAGCGTGCTGGAGGGGTTTGCGTGTTCAAATGAGCTGCAGAGCTATGTCACCTGCAGTCCAGTACTCCTGCTAGGGTCTTCCTTGGTGGACAGGTCTGGCAGGACGTTCAAGACATATAACGATCCGAAGACACTCCAACTAAAGGAGCTTGGCCTAAGAAATTACATTTTGCCATAAAATATTGCCCCAATACCCCCATC
>JAZEWT010000021.1:9406469-9433132 GCA_036362905.1 Mordacia mordax
TGGAGAGACTATGTCTCTCAGCTGGCCTGGGAACGCCTCCGGGTCCCCCCGGAAGAGCTGGAGGAAGTGTCTGGGGTGAAGGAAGTCTGGGCATCGCTGCTCAGACTGCTGCCTCCGCGACCCGGCCCAGGATAAAGCGGAAGAAAATGGATGGATGGATGGTGGACAGTGCATTCCAGGGTTTTAGAGAGAAAATGAAGTTGGGATACTGGGCAATAGTGATCATGGATGGGTCAAAGATAGGTTCCTTGAAAATGGGAGTGATGTTTGTATGTTTGAAAGTGGAAGGGAAGACGCAGTAAGGAAGTGGAAGTGTTAATAACATAGGAAACATTGGAAGATGCTGAAGTGCTGGATGGGGGAGCCAGTGATGATAGGGGGAATTTTGGGAGTGTTGGAGAGTTGAGAAGGGAGGAAAAGCTAGAGAACAGTTTCCGAGGATTGGAAGCAGTGACTTGGATAATAGATTGAAAGTATAATCATGTAGATGAGAAAGGAGTGGTTTAAAAGGCAGTGATCAGTATTGGTTTAGTGCTGATGTGATTTTGTTCATTTTCATTTTGTTTTGAGCAGAGCTAAGCTTAGACCTGGAACACCTGGTATGGTTAGGAAACTAATGGGCAGAGATAATCCAGGATAGAAAAAAATAGAGTCAATAAGGATGGTGGTGATCACTGGTAATTCGGAAAATTAGGCGATTTGTAAAATTTGCTTTGTGGCAGCTGTAGTGAAGGTGGAATTAGATTTCTAGAGTTACGGCAGAAATTTAAGCGTCAGGACGAGATGAACGTAAGAAAGAAAAAGAGATGAAATAATGATGAGATATGTAAAGGGGTATAGCAGAAAGAGAAGAGGGAGAGCATTCTCCGGAGAAAATAAGCCCAAGTTATAACCGTCTTTGTGGATGTGAGAAGTATTGGTCCAAAGAAAACACAATGACTTTGACATCCTGTCTATGCAAAATACGAATAGAATAGGAGACAAGGCGCACCCTTGGCTGAGCCCAACGCTCACTGCAAACGGGCTTCACTTCATGCCAAGGATGTGAACACAGCTCTCACTCCAGTTGTACCAAGACCAAATTGCGCATGGTAACGGCCCCTGTACTCTGTACTTCTGCGGTACCGCCACAGAACCCCTTGGGGCACACAGTCATAAGCCTTTTCCAAGTCTACAAAACATATGTAGACCAGTTTGGCAAATTCCCATGGCCCTTCAAATCGCCATGGATGTAAGATCTGAAGCCAAATTGACCATGATCTCACCTGACAATGTTTAAATCATGAAAGCAGAACTGCACTCTCTTGCTGTGACCCATTAGCAGACCGACTCTGCCACAGAGTAACCGAGCCAATCAGTGAGAGGGCAGGGGATTCTCTGACCCCGCTTTGTAACGCGCTGCGTTTTTGCTGAACTGCGCTCAGTCGATTGGAATGGGCAGCACTTCACCACTCAGCCTCTGTTAAGATATGCAAGGCACTGTGCCCAGCATCTGTGAGCTCACAATGAATATGCTGCCCTTGCTTAGCTCAAATTGACAACGTAAGCCTTTTAAGCTCAGAAACCACACCACGTTGTGAATGATGGCTGCGCTATGATGAACAATATAGAGTTGGCTGATGTGTTAGCAATGACCGGTCATCAGCGCAGAGAGAGAGGACAGAAAGATTAATTTAGCAGTTGGCAATTACAATTTATCATATGTAGGATTTAGAGAATATTGGGAAATGTTAAGAAAGTTGACAAGTGAGAATTGCTCTTAAGAGAATTGTTTTGTGAAGAGGAATTCTCGGAACGGCTATCAATAAATAGAAGCTCTGTGAAGTAGAGAGGAGAAACTCTGGTCACGGGTATTCTGAAAGAGCAGCTCTCTAGAGGATTTCTCATACATTGAGCAATGAAAACCTACATCAACGCTGCTGATAAACGAGCATAACCGCCCCATGAAGAGTATACCACTGCGCTATCTGAGCATCTTTCACGTGACCGCTGGCCCACACGACAGTCCTGCTCTTCACATGATGGTTAGTCAAGTTATTTGACTGTGTATTGATGTAGAGTTTGCAGAAACCTGATAATGCCTCTGACATGGAAAACGTAGCGTCTTGGAGGGAAGGAGCGCTGACCACGGCTATCGCGGAAGAGCGGCTTTTAAGAGCAATTCTGTAATTGCGATTAGTCTTCTTCTATGTATCATATCCTACAGGACGTTGGTGACATTGTCTTTCACACATCTCTGCTCTTGGAAATTCTAAGAATGCCCATTGTTGATATGTTCATCCATCTCGAGAGGCACTTGACATAAGTTAATCTCTGTCGTCCACGGTCTTTCTTTCCTTTAACTTTTCCAGTTCTAACCAGATTTTCAATTTCTTTTTTCCTCATAATATGCCCGAGAAACTTAAACTGCCTCCTTCTAATGTCATCCAACACCTTCTTTCTACATCCCATTTGCAACAAAATGTCTTCATTTGAGGTGCGATTACGGTACGTGTACTGTTAATATCAGAGCTCAAATTTGGTCAAATTAAGCGCAGAACCAATATTGTCTTGTACAAAAATCATTTATTAGCTTTATTGATGAAGTTATGCAGTTACATTTGAAACAATTTAAACATTAATACACCTGCTCCCTTAAGGACTGTGAGTGACATGTTTATTACACGATTATTTTAAGTGGTCAAAAGTGGCTAATGAAGCGCTTAATCAGCATATTTATTACTTTTATAGGGCACGCCATTATTATTAATGGTGTACTCACTGATAATTCTGGTTCTCCAACGTTTTGTATGTTCTAACATTCCACGTATTTTCAAAGAATACAGTGACCGTGACAACTAATATCCTAAATGTAATTACACATCAAATACATTTCTGTGCCTTGCCTCTTTTTTTTAAAGTGGCCAAACAATGCATTTACAGTTAATTTATATTCATTATTAAGAACCCCGGCGATGGACTGGCGTCCCATCGTTGGTATATCCTTGCCTTGCGCCCTATGTCTGCCGGGATAGGCTCTGGCTTCACCGTGAGCCTGTATAGGACTAAGCGGTTTCAGACAATGAGATGAGATGAGATTATTAAGAACCACCGTCTTCGGTCGATTGATTTCAGGCGGCGTAAAAAAGATGAAGTCCCGTCGGTTAGCCTCGTAGCACTGAACGGGCAAGTTGCTGTTAGCGAGTGCCCATTAATAATATTACTGCACAGAACTGTGGAGAGAATGGCATGTTAACAACAACTTCCCAACGGCATCCCATCTCATCTCATTGTCAGAAACTGCTAAGTCCCGCACAGGGTCGTGGTGAGTCACACAGGGCGCAAGGCAGAGATATACCCACGATGGGACGCCAGTCCATCACCGGGCACTGAGGGAAATTTAGTCCGCAAGCCAATTAACCTATGCAGCAGCATGTTTTTGGACTATGCGAGGAAACCGGAGTGCTCGGCGAAAACCCTCGCGGACACGGGGAGAACATGCAAACTCCACACAGAAAATTTAATTCGAAGGCTTTCGTGACTAATATTATCAATGAAATTCATTTTTTGGGTCAGGTCACGTAGAAAATTATAAATTATAAAATAGTGTCGTTTAACCCTCTACCACCCGACACGGCCAATCAGCAAGGGGTTGTCACGTTGAACAGAAGACGCGCCAATTCCTTTACTATCTCAGCACACCGGTGTGTTGAAAAGCGACCCCACAATATTTTACAAAAATTGTATACGACGTTTCGCTGACAACAACGTTCAGAAATTCGAGTGAACATCAGACTTAGATTCAATAAGTGGGAAACGTCTGTTTCGTCTGTTCCACTACATTTGCATCGTTTCACTTGCACAGTATCACAGATTGTTTCACTTTGTCTCGGCTGTACAGGGTGGTCAAGATGTTTTGTGAATACCATATAATTCTCTAAACTTGAATATAAGTGCATAGCACCAATGGATGTACGTGTTATCGACTACTGTGAGCATGGTTTGATGCGCATGTTAGCGATTTTAGCTGTTTGATGTCACGTCACGGTAAAACGTGTTCATCATCGTTGTCATCATCATCATCTGCCAAGATCTTCCACTGATGGTCGAAGGCCTTGCCACGCTGACGCTATCCCTCGCCACGCTGACGCCATCCCTCGCCACGCTGACGCCATCCCTCGCCACGCTGACGCCATCCCTCGCCACGCTGATGCCATCCCTCACCATGCTGACGCGATCCCTCAGGGTCCGTAGTGCCCTCACACGCGGGCTGATCTCATCACTCCATGTCCCGCAGTGGTCATCCCTCCGGGCGTGTTTCCTCCATTTGCCTCCTGTTCTCTCACCAGTCTCGGCCACTGGCACCCACTAAATGAAGCCGTGAGCCGGCACGACCTCTCGGACTCGAGTGCGTTTTCCGATCCGTGTGTGGCACTCCAGAATTGCTTTATTGGGATAGCCATGTCGAGCGACAAGGCACACCAGAGCAATTCTCATCGTCAAACTCCATGTGCATCTCGGTGTCACCCCCAGCATGCACACTGCTACGCTTATCTACACACATTTTAGCCAGTGTGCGATCGTCATTGCCAGTGACCGGTTCACATATCACTCACCCACTCACCCACTCACCCACTCACGTTGGCATTGGCCCTTATTTGGAAAACTGGCACAGTAGTGCGCCACACACTTCTTCTTCACCGCACGTACAGCCTGGAACAACCTGCTACCCCCCCCCCGCGCCTGTCCTTGCATCTCCCACCACCTTGACAAAGCAACTCAAGACACACCTGTTCCCCTTGGCGCGCACCCACACACGAACCCACACACGCACCCACACACGCACCCACACACGCACCCACACACGCACCCACACACACGTACGCACACACGGTGACCGAGTTTGCGTACACCTGTCACGAGTCGCGAAGTCCGTGCGCATTGCAAATGATTACCGGGTTGGACAATGAACTCCAGGTGCGCCAATCTCTGCACCACTGTTCCACTCTAGCCCCTGCTCATGTGACTGGCAAATTAATTTAAACTTTTGACGTATTTTGAAGGTCAGGCTGTTATCGTGAAGTGCATTTTTGAAGCAAAATTAATTCTCGACGATGTACTCGGTATTAAAATTCATACATTAATACAAACATCGTTGCTATTTTGCCGTGGGAGTGAATTTTTTACTGCGTTACACACGGCGAGGCTCGGAGAAAATGTCTAATGTATCAAACCTAATACACTGTATTCTGATTCTCTTCAATGGCCCCACAGAATAGATTTCGTTTCCTTTTTTTGTTTAATGTTCTGAACCAAAAATAAATTATTCACGTGTCAGGGCACACGTGTATTTCTGTACGCGTGGAGGCGTCGCGGACGCCAGATGTTATTTCCCTCCATAGCTCCTCTTTTGGGATAACCGTGTCGAGTGATCCTGCTCTCATTCGTGAAGTTTCGGATCCCGCGTTGGAAGGAAGCATCGCCAGGCTTCTGAATGATTTAGCGAAGCGTGTACTGGCCCAGATTGACACCAGGTGCTTTATTATTTTATACGGGCTGGCTAGCGAAGGTGCCCTCTACTGGAAAGCGAACACTGAAGACCCGGTACAATGTAAAATCATCATCATCATTATCAATGCTCGCTTAATTAATGTAACATTGGAAAGCTATTTAATTATTTAATTGGTGGGCCAGAGTAAATAACATCTTCAAAGCCGAAATTGTCCAGCTTGATGATACTAATAATAATACTACATTGATATAGTATCACATTTCACCAAGAGGACCCAAAGCGCTGCATGACACCGCAGAGAGGTGGGGGGAGCCAGCCACGTGGTCAGCTGGCGCCAACCTGTCAGACACTGTGCACATTATATTATGGTGGCATCGGCCCATAAGTAAACACAATTGATAACAGGTGGCACACATTCATATAATGTCGAAGGTGTTTATTCGAAAAGGGAACGACTCAGAAGCACGATGAAAGTGGATAACCCCAGAAAACCCCACACAGAACAGGGTGAGAACATACAAACATTACACATAAAGACATCCAAGTCAGCAAATGTCCTGCACTGTCAGGAAGTTCCTTCATTCTATGAGACGCGGATGTTGCCATAGCCACCCTGTCATCAACGGTTTGGACGTTTATTGTGTCACAGGAATTGGGTATCTAGAACTGGCAAGATCACTGGGTGCTTTCTGCTATAATAATAATAATAATAAACATTTGTCTTTCAATTTAACATCACAGTGAAACATCGTGGAGAGGAAGAACGCTTGCCATAACTATCCCGAAAAGCAGCTCTTTAGTGCAATTCTCATGCAACTAGCTGTGAAGAACCTACTTCAACAGCGATTATCCTATGGAGGGACTGCTCCCTGCCATAGGAACGTAGAGTTTCCACTGTTTTGCCAGAGGCTGTTCCTATATTGTTGAGCCACTGCCCGAGTACTTGTTTGACATTGTGGCTATGTGGATGCCTGCTCATATAGTAGCGAGACTGCATCTCAGTGGATTCTCACCTGGGCTGAATTAACGAAAGTCAAATTTAATTAATGCTCTCCGGCGCAAGCGTTAACATCGGCCGTTGGGAGATCATTCCTGAGTGCTCCAGATAGTAACACTTCGTGCCAGTGGGTCGACCGTGGTGATTGGTTCCAGCGGTGTCACCAAGGGTCCAAGTTTCCTCTCACCGTGGCACCATAGTAACACTCGCGCCTCACAGCAAGAATCCTGGGCTCGATGCTCGGTTCAAACGCTGCCTTTTTGTGTGCAGCATGCGCGTTCTATCCCTGCTCACGTTGACGTCAAGTACACCAGTTACCTCCCATAATAATAAATAAAAATTCACTGGTTGATCACTTAATATCGAGGATACAGTGTCTCGAAAATGTTGACGCCGGCTTACCGCATAGCTGCCTTCCCGGTCCTCTCTGCAGTTCCTCACGCCTCTGAGTCATTGTCTTCTCGTGAGTGAACAAATACTGCGCGACACGTTATAAATGGGAGGTTGTTATTATGAAGTGAACCCCGTTTGTTATGACAACTCCGTGCGACGTCACTCATAATCCCAACCCCCCTAAGGTTCAGAAGCAGATGAAGCTACTCCGCGACTCGCATTGCGACCACTGCTTTACCTACAGACCGTGCGTTGCTTACTGAGTCACAGTCGGAACATAATTCATTCATTAATTATCAATACCCGCTTAATCCTGTACAGGATCGCGCGGGGGGTGGGGGGAAGGGGCTGGAGCCTATCCCGGCCGACAGCGCAGGGCAGGGGAATACCTAGGATGTGACGCCAGTACATCGCAGGGCGCACTTTTTGGGGGCAGTTTACTCAGCAGGACAATTAACCTAGGCAGCAGCGTGTCTTTGGATGGTGAGAGGAAACCTGGGTACCCGGCGAAAACCCACTCGGGCACGGGAAGAGAGAACACGCAAACGGCACACAGAAAAGGCACCCGAGACGGGACACGAACCCGGGGTTTTTACTGTGAGGCGCCATGCACTCGTCACAGTCGGAACCCTCCGTTATACATAACATTCATTTAACCTGCCCCGAGAGATTGTTCATAATGATAGGGGTGATTATGTTGATGATGGCAAATATGATGACTGTAATAGTGATATGGATGAAGAGAATGTTAACCCTGGGTACGATGTGAACTCATATTCTCGTGTTGTGGGCCATATCCTTTTATGTGTTATTTACAAATTATACAATTACCATCGACAGAAACGTATATCCCAACACTACAGCTACAGTGGACTTCCCTGCATGAAGTGATACCCGTTTAACCCACCCTGAGCGACGGGGATTATGACGATGATGATCATTACGGTGACGTTGATCATTACCGTAACGATAATTGGAATTATAAAACATTTCATTACAAACAATAAACATGGAATGTTAAATGCGCCTATTTGCCCCTGAAATATAGGCGTGGGTGTGTGACATTTCGCGCGGTGTCTCGCAAAGGAAATACCTCCTCCATACACTGCCGAGCCACCAGCTGAGATGTTTAAAATCTGGCCAGAGATATAAATGATTTATGCTCAATCCCCAGTATTGGAGATAAGGTCCCCTGTGCAGTGAGTGTGACAATTGCATTGCAGTAGCCATTGGCCGTTACTACCCAGAGCGAAAGCCTTTGCTTTGTAACCCAGACACACACGTGAACACACACGCACACACACGAAAATGCAGTCGTGTAGGCACACATGCAGATAAAGATCTCCTCCACATAGACTTTAACAGACTGCTGGGGCAAGTGTTGTTAGCGAGCGCTCAAGGGGATGGGTAGCTAGCACCACGCTCCTCCCCCTTTGTCAGTAGACCATATGTGCCAATAAGGCTGAGTGGACCCTGGGGAGGGACATGATCGATTTGGATAATCGCCACCAATGTCAGTAAGCAGTAATCGAACTGTGAACGCCGGGTTCGTAGCGCTGCGCGCTAATCACTGTGCCGCACCTCCCCCAGACGTAGACACGAGATATAAACTGTAAAAGGCTAACATATCGTCATTAGCCATGGTCAATCCACTGCTAGATGAAGGCCTCCTCCAAGCTGCTGCCAACTTGCAATTTAGGGATTCATTTTGTGAAAATTGCTGCTGGCTTTTTGAAGTCTCAGACTCATTATCAATAAGCAGGACTTGAAGCTGAAACAAGACTTAATAATAATATTTGCATTTATAGAGCGCTTTTCACCCGAGGGTCACAAAGCGCTGCACAGAGCTGCGGAGAGAATGGCACATCAAAAACGACATTAGAACGGAAAAATCAGCAACAATAATTTTTTGGGGGGTTTTGATATATATACACGTCGTTGCAGAACTACGTATAAAATATTATCTGACTTTCAACTAAAATTTTAAATGCAAATTATCAGTATTTGTAATATATATTGGGAAATGGTTAATGTAACATTTATTGTATAATAATTGCACTATTAGAGCGCTCATCACCCGAGGGCCACAAAGCGCTGCACAGAGCTGCGGAGAGAATGGCACATCAACAACGAGATAAGAACGGCAAATCAGCAATAACATTTTTTAAAGATTTTTGGAACGCCTTGAAGTGGTATAAATAAAATGTGTGCTCATGAAAGATTCTAACCCGGTACTCTCGGTGCATACAAAGACCACCCATACAGCCTCAACAGATTGTACGGTTAAGTGCCGTTATCGAGCACCTATGAATGTCGACACGGCACACGAGGAGGTGGGTGACCAGCACCACGACCTGCAACCTTTTTCTCCCTAGTGGCAATGTCTACACATTGCCCTAGGTACTCAATTGAAGTTGAGGCGACCGAAGGAATCCCGAGGACCGGTTCAGAAAAAACTTCACCGGTGTCAGCTGTCAACGGGAATCGAACTCGGTCGTCATGTTTGCAGCCCAGCACACTACCACTGCACCACCGCTCCTCACACCACAGGCATACACAGGTAGGTACAATGTATACAAGTACACACAAACACCTGCTCCATTGTGTATAGATGAAGGATACGAACCTGTAACCTTCATGAAGACATACATACAAATACTTGCTCGATTACATAGACTGTAAAGTTTAACTTCCAAAACCACTGCTCCATGTTGCTGGCACCTGTCACTTTATTTGAGCGTCGTGATGCCGGCACACCGTCTCGCATGTGGGTCCACTCTCCTCCCCACGCTCGGGCCGGAGCCGATATTTAAATCTGGCATCACAGCAGTGCCATCTGGATTTCTCTGACAGGGCCATTATGAGCCTCCTGGGACAGGCAACCATCTTAGACACTGAATGTTAATGCCTCCAGCCGCTCACGAGACCTCCCTCCCCTGCGACCGCGCTTTCTTGCAGCTCGCGGGCTGAGTGCGCTGCTGGGAATGCGTTTAATAACAATCATTGCATTTATAGAGCGCTTTTCACCCGAGGGTCACAAAGCGCTGCACAGAGCTATGGAGAGAATGGCATGTCAACTACAACTACACAAGAATGGAAAATCAGCAACAATAACGTTTTTTGGGTTTTTATTTTTTTACAAATACCAGCTGTGCAGAGAACGGCATGTCTACAACATCAGACAGTTCAACTGAAAGTCAAATAATACCAATAAATAATACTACATAAAGTAAGCGGAAATCTTTTTTTTATTATTCATCAAATACGTTTATTTAACCAACTGGGGTTTCCTTGGAGTTCCGCGCACTTAAGTCTCAGGATGCTTATAGTGTACTCTCTTCAGTAGGTTATAGAAAAATAGACTGGCAGCCGGGTCTGTGATGGAGAATTTTGATTAAAGTCTGACAACATGGCCTCTGTTGGGGTCTATAGATAATAATAGATTGGCAGACTGGCATCTCTGTCTATTGTGACTGTAAATAACTATCGACACTAACCCGCCTCAACACTAACCCGCAGCCTCAACACTAACAGCCTCAACACTAACACATTCTCAGCACTACCGCACACCCTGTCTCACGCTGTGGCGGTCTGCTGAGTCACTTTGGCGGCCGTGTATCGCGCCGGTGCCCATCCCATTCCGGTTTGATTCCCAGATGGGAGTACCATTTTGGGTACGTGGGTTTTTCCTGGGTACCCCGGTTTCCTCTCACAGTCCAAATGCATGCGGTCTAGGTTAATTGGAGTTCTGGCCTTGCTAAACGGTGCTATGCAAAGCTATCGAGAGAGATAACAAGCTTATTTCTTTACGCACAAAACAGAGTGACTAGGTATGTGTTAAATCTGTTCACACAACATTATATATGTGTACACACTTGATTACAGCTTGTTCAACGGGGTAATGGCCTCTGAAAGCCAAACCACCTGCGTAATGCATCAAGCACGTGTGTAAACACGTTAACACTTTTATAATATAATGTTAACATATATTCGCATCTAAGCATACATTTAAACGTGTACTGAGAACAGTATTGTATTACCCTTTGAATAACAATGCAAGTATAACTGCATGTAAGTCTGCGAGCGTTCCTCACTCCTAACAGCTATGAGCAGGTTGAAGTAAATCATTAATATATGCATCCGATTCACTCTGTGCGTGACTGCAACGTTGCTCCACACACACACCAAGTGTCAATGTGAACGATGTAACAAGAACGAGCAAATGACGCCCTCACATTCCTGACGATTTAGCAACGTGATTCCAAAAAGGCACAGCTTCGCCACTGTCCTCCAGCCCGAACGCGTGCTGCTGCTGCCGATTCAATTCAATTTCTTGAACACTTAACTAGACTACCATCCTTAGATTCCCCGTGCGCTTGCATTAGGGTCGATTAATTATAATGAATCGCTTCTCCACCATGATTTGCATTACATACGATTAATAAATATGTGGGGCAACTCGATAAGCAGAAACTGAAATGGCTATCCCGGGAATGTGTCCGTTTGAACGCAATACCGACACCAAACATGTTACTCCAGGGGAAATGCCTGTTGCGAGACCTGCGCGAAAACGTGACAATTGGCCTGCGGACTAATTATTCCCTGATACCTTGCAATGGATCGGCGTCCCATCCTGGGTATAGCTCAAGTTTTCTACTAACTTGATTACCTTCCTCCATTAGACGACTGTTAATAAGAGCTACAAAGCTGAACGATTCCTTCTAGTTTGAAAACTGACTGCCTGAGATCGCCCAGTGTGGGCAGCATTGTCAGCCTTGCCAGTGATCTTTTAAGTCAAGGGTGATCCAGTCACGTAGACATTTATATACGGCTGCCCCGAAAGAGCAGCTCCTAAGGGTGATTATCATACGTCAAGGCGTGAAAATCTACATCAATACATTTGAACACTCGCAAATTCAATGAGTCTGTGAGGTGGTTAGCATGTGGCAGTATGGCAAGTGTTTGTGAATCCATCTGTAAGGACCTTCATATATATTTTTCTTGCTATGCATGGTGTTTTCCCTCTGCTCGAATATGAGACTGTGGGGATACCAGGTGTTATAAACTTGGGCTGCGCAATGGCAGCTCAAGATATGGATTCTTGAATCTGTGTTTTCAGAGCTTTCTACCTCCTCACATCCACGGTTTTTTTTCTGCGTGTTCTGGTTCCCTCTCACGTGCCAAATACTAGTAAACAGTTGCTGGTCAAATATTGTTGTGCAGGATCCCTCGCGAAAGGTGGGGTATTATTGCTGGGTAAATATGTGACTTTATTATAATAAAATCTACACTCATAATTATGAATATTGGCAATTTAGAACACGCTGCATATCTGTTCATTGTCGAAGGAATTTGTTCAAACATAGAACAATTCAGAAATACATGGAAATGGCAGAGAGGCAGGAAGGGAGAAGGTTGCCATACGGTTAGCCGCCGCTAACATTTACCAGACTCTGCATCCCATGTATTATGCCTTTATAGGCCAATTAATGTTTTGGGAATAAATAAGAGAACCCAGAGGAAACTCATGCGGAACAAGGGAGAGAACACGCAAACTCTACACAGAAAGGCACCCGATTTGGGAATCAGACTACCTTGGGCAGAACTTTATTTGAGGCATAGATGTTACCACTCTACCACCCAGTCGTTCAGGGTTCATATTCACAATTCTCATCATTCATTATCATTATTCACACAATCATGTACAAGGTCTTGGTGAGCTGCAGCCTATCCCAGGAGACACAGGGTGCAAGGCAGGTCTACATCTAAGAGATGACGCCAAGTCCATCGCGAAGTACTGTGGGAAATTTTATTCACAATCCAATTGACTCAGGCAGCACCAGGATGTCTTTCGACAGTGGGTTCGATTCCCGGCCACGGTGCTACCAAATAAAAAGGCGGCACCCCAGCCGGGAATCGAAACAGCGACCGAGCATCTCAGCGCTACTCACTGCACCACCGTGCCTCCCTGTATCATCATTATCTTAATTCATTCGTGAGACAAAGTTCCGTAGATAAAGGCCTCTCCATGCTGACGCCATCGCTCACGATGCTGTGACACCACAATCCGTCTCTACGCGGACCCCATCCCTCACGGTCCTCCGACTCCACAATCTATCATGCCTCCACGTGAGCTGACCGCACCACAGTGGCCACGTGCTTGGACGCTCCCCCGCCACCCCCGCACCCGTTATCTGTCAGGCATTGCTCCATCGGCCATCGTCCCTTCTCACGCTGCAACCGTTTCGAGACAGCGTAACTCTCCTTGATGAGGGTGGAATGGTGGCGGGAGTGGGTAGTGCTGCCGCCTCACAGCACAGTGGCTGATGGAGATGCTGTCTATAGAGGAAGTACATAAGGTGATCCAGAGCCTGAGATCAGGAAGAGTGGTGGGCAGAGATGATCTTCCCAGGAAAATACTGAAGGAAGGTGGTGCTTCTCTGCAGACCGCCGTATATGACATCATTAAAACTGTCTAGAGCACACAAAAGGTCCTGGAGGAATAGAAGGATGCACTAGTGGTCCTCCTATTTAAGAAGGGGGACCACACCGATTGTAGTGAGTACAAGGGCATCTCGCTCGTCTGTGTACCGGGAAAGGTTCTGGCAAGGGTCATTCAACACCGCCTTGCCAGGCACGCTGAGGAGAGGCTTGCAGAACACAATATGATTTCAGGCCAGGGCGATCTTGCACAGATAACATATTCTCTGACTGGCTGCTGCAGCAGAGGTGTAGAGAATTCCAAAAGAACCTGCATCTCTGCTTTATTGACCTGATCAAGGCCTATGGAACCATCAATAGGCCAGGATTGTGGGTTATTCTTAGTGCTTTCGGGATCCCTGACACTTTGCTCACCATTATTAAAGAACCTTCATGATGGTGGACAAGCCCGGGTGGTTAAGCTACATGGTCGGGAGCCAGAGCCACTCCCTGTTCACCTTGGGGTGCGAAAAGAATGCCCTGTGGCTCCTACATTGTTCAACATATGTTTTGACCATGTAGTTCGAGAGAATTTCCATGGATGTTCCAGTGGAATTTCCATCTGGTATAGGTACAATGGGAGGCTGATCGATGCCTGAGTGCGGTCAAGGTATGGTTACGTTTTGGCCAACTATGTTATCTATGCCGACGATTTGGTGAATGCTGCTCATTCTGAGGATAAGTTGGGGACTCTGCTGTCGAACCTGAAACATGCCACAAAGCGGTGGGGTCTTAGGATCAGTCGCACCGAAACCAAGTACCTATCTGGGTATTTTGTAACACCGAATACTCCAACCCCTCCCGTCGCCATGAGTGATGTAGCACTTCTAGGCAGTGTGCTTATGGCCGATTCCAGTTTTGCAGCAGAGGTATTGCTCCAAATCACTTGGCCGGAATTATCGTTTCATTGGCTACTTAGAGCTTTGTGGAAGCTGCCTGGCCTATCGTTCCACATAAAGGTACAGATCTTTTCAGCTGCAGTCATGCATTCTCTTCTCTATGCTTGCGAAACGTGGACCGCCTTGGCGTAATATCTGTGCTGTTTCGAAACTCTCCGGCTTGCCTGCCTACGATCCATCCTGGGTTAACCAGGTTGGATTTTATTAGGAACTCACAAATTCTTGAAAGCTCTGGATGTGGCTGGGTCATGTCGCCACATGCCCAGCCACCGCATGCCCATGCAGCTACTGTTTGGCCTGATAGAGCGGGCTAAATGGGTGCTGCAGGGGCAAGAGAAAAGATTTACTGATGTAGTATTGGAGGCCCAAGATCTGACTGGACTTGCGGAATACTGGTACCAGTGGTGTCAAGATCGACCTCTGTGGATAAGGATCGTGAAGGATTGTTGGAGGGCAGTCGCCCTCCAACAACAACAGAGGACGGAGGAGTGACTCTCACAACAACTAATGAAGCGCCGGGTGGCTAAAACATAGCAAGTTGACCGGTAGGGAGTATAGTTGGTGCATCAGTCAGGCAACCCATAACATTTGGGTCTGTTCCTATACCTTTCGTCGGCGAGCCTTCAACACTTCACTTGGCCCCAAGGTGCATATGTCCTTGTACAGGCACCGTGGTGACCACACCGCCACTTAGTGACAAATGGCGGTTGTTGTTGTTGCCGCCTCACGATAAGAAAGTCCCAGTTCGTTTCCTGGCTCGGGTGCCACTTTTCTGTGTGGAACTTGTGTTGTCTCTCTATTTCGGTATGGGTTTTAATCGGGTACTCTAATTTCCTTTCATAACTGAAAAAAACCCCTACTCATTAATAATAATACAATATTTGATCGATAATATCTTAATATACAGATGACTCGGTGTCCGGCAAAAGTTGGCGCTGGCTTACCCAGTGGCTGTCTTCCTTCTCTATTGCCTATCTGCGCTTCTTTGCACTTGTACATCAGAATCGCTCGGTATTCGAGAGTGAATGGACACTGCACATTGAGTAGTACATACTCATTATCACTCCCTGCTTAATCCAGTGCATGGTGGTGGTGGAGTCGGAGCCTTTCCTCGCAGACACAGGGTGTGAGGCAAGTTGGGACGTCAGTTTATCGTAAGGAACGAAGGGCAATTTAATTGGCAGGTCAATTAACCTAGACAGTAGCAGCAGCATGTCTTTGGTAAATTATTGTTTTAAGAAAAAAATGTCCTGTGTGTCCTTTATTCGTGCGTTAACTAAAGGTACAGTAGTGATAATGCATGTCCAGTGGGGACCCTGCTTCACATGAATACAAATACCATAATGGGTATGATGCATAACCTTACATCAGAATTGTGTGAAACACTGTAACTAATAGCTCTGTTACACTTATATTATATTGGTAGTTTTATTTGATGAAAATTGATATTAATAGTTGCGAGATAGCAGTGTTGAGCATACCTCCTCTCTCCTTTGTCACATTTTGCCTTCCATGTTGGAGACGTCCTTCAGGCTTCTGAATGGACCAGTGAGGAGGAACACTCGACACCGCAATGAAGAAAGAGTAGTTCTTCAGATATATCTTTATCGAGCCGTGAAAACCTATATCGATAGTCTTATTCAAATAACAAGCTTTTGAATATATATGATCGTATTTCGGGCTGATATTCGGTATATGCCCAAATTTCCTTGGATCAGAAGCTCTTGAGCAACGTGAGGCCGTGTGCCACTATTGTCAGGGTATGCTTTGCGAATAATAGGTTCTCAAATGTACGCGAGTCGATCCACTTTTGCAGGAATCGGTTTTAATCTAAGAATCATTCTGGTTTTAACCAATGCACGAATCCGCGCGCATCTCACACATGGCACCAACGTTTCGCACAGGGCAGACAAGTCGTGCCCAAATCCTCACATGCGGTGCCAATTTCATAACAGTCTCCATAGCCACTGTAACATGTTGCTGTGGTAACTGGTCTGCTCTGCTGGCTAACTGCAGCATCAGGGATTTCACAAGGCCGTCCCTACTGAATTCATCGCAGAGCCTTGCCCTAATTTCAAGAACCGCTGCGGGTTTACAGAAATTAAATAAATAACTATCCAATTTTTGTACACGGTTTGCGTCGAACGACAGCGGAGGTGGGTTTGGATTTCGTATCGGGGGGCGGCACAGTGTGGATAGCGCTGCTGCCTCACGGCAACAAGGACCTGGGTTCGATTCCCAGCTCGGATGCCGCCTTTCTCAGTGGAGATTAATAATAATTGCATTTCTGGAGCGCCTTTCACCCAAGGGTCAAAGAGCGCTGTAGAACTGTGGAGGGAAGGGCACGTCAACAACGACATAAGAACGGCAAATAAGCAACAATAACACCATAGCCACTGCATGAGGCACAGACATTGTTTATCAAGCCCACCATTTACTAGAAAATGATAATCAGCGTCATTGTGCAGAAATCATGTGTTCTCTCCCCGTGTCCATATGGTTTTCGCCGGGTATTCCGGTATCCTCCCACAATCCAAATGTTAATTGGCCTACTGCCTAAATTACCCAGTGCCCTGCGATGGACTGGTGCGTCTTATCATGGGTATGGCCCTGCCTTGTTCCCTATGTTTGCCGAGTTCGGCTCCAGCCCCAAGACACTATCTACAGCAGCGGTTGTCAACCTGTGGTCGGTGGACCACTGGTAGTCTGTAAAATGTTAAAAAAGTATTCGAAATAAAACAAATATATGTTATAATTGTCATATCGTAATAATATAAAGTAATAAACTATGAGACAGAGCTGCGTTGTAACAGCCTGCGTACATTGTGGGCCTGCGGCAAGCTGTTCGAAATTATTATTCATGGTTGTGAACCTCTGCTCTACATGATTCAGCGGGGATGATGATGACCATATTTGGTATCGGAGCAAAAGGGAACTAATTTGACAGGTGTCACGTGGATCGTCGCGACACAGCGATCGTGAGAGAGGCGGTGGCCTTCATCCAGCAGTGGATGTGTCTTGGTTATAGATTAAAATTATGTTTTTGAAGAAGTGCGTAGTAAAAGGCACTCTTTGCACAGCAAAAGTATATAGAGACGAGTGTGTGTTGGAGGCAGATGCTCCACTGAATGTAGAGTGAATGTGATTATTTTCTGATATCGCGTTTTGCTTTCAAGTGGTCACTCACTGCCTTGTGACTAAAAATAAGCACCGGGCCACCCTTATCTCTGTGGGAAGGGCGGCCTGAGTAAGTGGTAGACATTCCACATTTCGAACACGTAGGCAGACTGCGTAGGCCAGTCAGTCGACTGTGCACAGCCCGGGCACAGCCCCTCGCACAGCCCGGGTACAGCCCCTCACACAGCCCGGGCACAGCCGTTCGGTACCTTTTCAGCCGTCCCAACTGCCCCTCTCCATCACTCGCTACGCGGGACAACCGCTTGGGCCCAGCCACTCAGCAGAGCCTCGCACAGCTCCGGGCACAACTCTCGTACATGACTAACTAACCCTGCTAACTAACTAACCCTGCCACTCTCTGCCCTCGTCCCTCTACATGGCTGCCAACCTAACCGCTTCGACTCCACTCACAACTACCCCGCCCCCTTGCTCCGCGCTCCCTTAAATCCCTGCCCCCCGGTTCGAACCGCCCCCTTTTAACGGCCGTGTCTCTCGCCACCAATCCCCGTCGTTCCCCCTTGTCTCTGGGCGCCGTGTCCTTCTCCTACCAATCACCGCTGTCGTAAACACCTTGGCGCAGGCCTGTCTAGGAAATCGGCCAATCCCATGGCGAATCCTGACCGTTACACGAGGAAGGAATATGTCGCACTGTCCCCCGAAAACTCCGCCCAACTTGTACTCGCCCACCGGCCTACAAGCTCCGCGGCCACAAATGTCTGCAGCTTTCTATCCGGGGAAGCGATGCTCTCCCTGGCAGAACTGGTAGGTGGAACCCGGTGCCCCCTAGGCCAAATTCCAGCTGACGAAGGAACCACGAACCAACCTGTTCTACCAACAGGGTCCATGGACAAAACCTGCGTCGCTGGGGCCGAGTTCCACCGTCGTTCTGCTACCCCCCGAACCCCGTGTCGTGCGGACACTGCATCAGTGTGGAACAGTATGCTGTTGTCAAATGTCCGCCCGAACAACGGAGGCATCAGGCAAGTGGTGTGCAGGAATGATGATTGCGTGAGTGACCGTGTGACACAACATACTTCCAAAGGGGGAGGTCACAGGGGCGGACATAACAAAAACACAGTCAGTGTCCCTGGTGGTTCCGAGGTCCACGAAGTAGGCCTCCACACATGCCCTGATAATGGCTAAAGGCTACGCGGATTGGGGGTGGGACCTTTGTGTTACTTATTTATTGCACTGGGGAGTACACTGTATGCACTGGGAACCACACTGCATGCACTGGGGAGTGCACTGTATGCACTGGGGAGTACAGTATGTGTGACCAGCTCCAATCCTGCACCGTCTCTCTATACCCAACGATACGGCCGCCGATCGCACGAGAGACTGCAGGCCGGCGCCTAGGCCAGCGAGAATGTCAGACACCAGGTGAACTCGGCGCGAGTGAGTGCACACGTGGCGAGGAGGAGGTGATTCTGATGGTAAAGTTCTGCATTGTGTTCTTTGTGAATCTCCCTCGCGCTCCGCATGCACCACTGCTGGTTCGCCGACACTCGTTACTCTTTTTCCACCACAAGGACTTGATTCCACACGTATCTTCTCTCGAAATGATGTTATTAATTCACTCTGCAGACAATAGCACATTCATACACACCCACCAACATAGGAAGTCACATCAAAACTCCACAGCCCTCAATCATGCTTTACTCACACTGAGGAACGCTTCCGCAAGGGTGGGCGTGTTTCCCTGTACGTGGGGGCATGTGCGATGCTAACACTTCAGCATTTTTATTTGTGCGATCATGCATATGTACAACTCATTTCCATAGCCACCGGTTACATATGCAATGGGGAGTACACTGTATGCACTGGGGAGTACACTATATGTAATAGGGAGTACACTGTACGCACCGGGGAATGCACTGTACTCCATGGGGAGCTCACTGCACACACTGGGGTGTACACTGTGAGCACTGGGTGGGTGCACTGTACGCACTGGAGTACACTGTACGGACTGGAGGAGTACACTCTGCACTAGGGAGTACACTGTACACACTGGGGAGTTAACGGTATGGACTGGGGAGTACACTGTACACACTGGGGAGTACACTGTATCCACTGGGGAGTACACTGTACGCGCTGGGAAGTACACTGTATGCACTGGGGGGTACACTGTCTGCCCTGGGGATTAACGGTATGCACTGGGGAGTACACTCTGCACTGGGCAGTACATTGTATGGACTGGGCAGTGGACTATATCCACTGGGGGGTACACTGCATGCACGGGGGAGTACACTGTATGCCCCGGGGAGTACACTGTACGCACCGGGGCGCACACTGTATGCACCAGGGAGTGCACTGTACTCCATGGGGAGCGCACTGTACGCACTGGCAAGCACACTGTACACACTGTGGGATTACATTGTATCCACTGGGGAGTACACTGTGTGGAGGTCCGACCCCACCTCTTTCTCTATATCTCTCTCGAGCTCCTCAATTGACTCAACTTCTATGGTGCTCGGCGCCGGCTCCTGAAGCAGGCATCTCGTAGCCATCTCAACAGGTAGCGCCCTCCCGCGTACACTCCGCACCGGCGTTCGCGGCAACACTCCCTTGGCGGACACGCGCTACCACACTCCGCGCTTACCACGTTCCGAATCACACCATGCTCACTTACAACACCGCTTCGATACAAACTACCGGACAGAAGAGACGAGTTGAAGTCTTTTACTGCTGCAGACATGCACGCCGCGACGAGGTCTCTTTCAGCCAACCCTCCTGCTTCCAACCCCTCCTCATCGGCACTATCTTAATTCAACTCAACTCCCGTAACTCAACTCAAACCCCTTAACTCAACTCAACTCCCCTTAACTAAACTCAATGCAACTCTCCTCCAGTCCGCGGCCTCGACACCCCACCCCCTTGCTCCACACTCCCTTAAATACCTGCCTCCCGGTTCGAACCGCCCCCTTTGAACTGCCGCCTCTCTCTCCACCAATCGCCGCTGTTCAGACCATGTCTGCGATCGTCGCCTCCCTCTCCACCAATCACCTCCGATGTACACAGCTGGCACCGACCTGTCTGGCTCTGCTCATGCCACCATGTGCCACGTGTCCAGCCGAGCCCAGGCCACGGGACCCCGCGGAACAACAACAGGAAGATGGCGCGCAACGTCCGTTCGAAACCCCGCCCAGCTTGGCCCTGTATTGCACGCCGGCCGGGTGGCCCCCTCTGGCCGGCAACCCCACCGGAACTGAACGGTCTGCAGCTTAACATTCCGAGGGAGTTGCTCTCTCCCGGCAGAACTGGTGAATGAAACTCGGCACCCCCTAAGCCGAATTCCAGCTGACGGAGGAACCACCGACCAAACTGTCCTATTAAGAGGGTCTATGGACAAAACCTCAGCTGCTGGGGCCGAGTCCATCATCGTTCTGCTACCCGCCGAACCCCGTGTCGTGCGGTACATTGTATCAGTGTGGGACAGGTATGCTGTTGTTAAATGGCCGCTCTAACAATGGATGCGCGCAGGCATCTAGCGGGTGAGTGCGATAGTTGTGGTTGCGTGCATGTTTGTGTGGCACAGTATACTTTTCGGGGGGGTCATAAGGGCGCACATCGCGATTACTCAAGTAGGGCCCCTGGCAGCTCGGAGGCCCGCAAACTAGGCCTCCACAACTGTATCCACTGGGGAGTACACTGTATCCACGGGGGAGTGCACTGTGTGCACCGAGGAGTACACTGTATGCACCGAGGAGTACACTGTATGCACAGAGGAGTACACTACGCACTGGGGGTACACTGAGTGCACTGGGGAGTACACTGTATGCACTGGGGAGTACACTTTCCAATGGGGAGTACACGTTCCACTGAGGAGTACACTGTACGCACTGGGGAATACACTCTATGCACTGGGGGCAGACTGCATGCACTAGGGATTACACTATACCCCTAGGGATGACACTGTATCCGCTGGGGAGTACACTGTATGCACTGAGCAATGCACTGCACCTGAACGTACACTTTACACACGGTGGAATAGACTGTATGCATTGGGGAGTACACTGTACGCACTTGGGAGTATACTGAACGCACTGAGGGGTACACTCTATGCACCGGGGAGTACACTCTATGCACCGGAGAATACACTATGCACCAGGGAATACATTGTATGCACTGGAGAGTACACTCTATGCCAGACCTGGGCATTGTACGGCCCCTGGGCCGCATACGGCCCTTGGGTTGACTCTGACCGGCCCGTGTAGGGTTAATTGGAAATTACAAAATAAACACATTTTCTAATTTTACCTCATGCATGGACTAAAACTGCATTGCTTTTATTTTGAAGTTGTTTTTTATTCACATACGTAATGACGCAATACGTATATCAAGACGTGCGCATGATTGGATTGTTGACACGAGCGGGTCATCAGAAAACTTTAGGCCTCAAAAATGTCCGCTCATGCTAAAAAAAGAAAGGTAGATTCGGAATGCAGGGTTTTCAATAAAAATTGGACTGCTAAGTATTTATTTACTGAAGTCGGAGGTAAAGCCGTGTGTTTGATTTGTGGGGAGCAGATCTCCGTGTTTAAGGACTACAATTTGAGTCGGCATTACGAGGCGAAACACGCGGAAAAATACAAAAACTTGACTGATGCTGAAAAGGCGCGGACATCGGAAGCTTTTCTAGCTAAACTGCAAGAGCAGCAAGGCTTTTTTTACCAAGCTTCACACATCCAGGGATGCAGCAACCAAGACCAGCTTTATTATATCCCACAAAATCGCTAAAAACAGTAAGCCATTCTCGGAGGGTGAGTTTGTCAAAGAGTGCTTGGTGGACTCTGCAGCACTAGTATGCCCTGAAAAAAAAGAAGCATTTGAGCAAGTCCCGCTGTCCAGGCGAACCGTGACGAGAAGGATCGAGGACATTGCGCAAAATCTGGAGCTTCAGCTGCAACGTGATGTGGCAAGTTTTTACTTTTTCTCCTTGGCTTTGGATGAGAGCTGTGATGTCCACGACACAGCCCAGTTACTCGTATTTGTCCGTGGGATAACGCCGGACTTCAAGATTACGGAAGAGCTGACAGCAATGCGGTCGATGAAAGGGACGACGACGGGGAGCGACCTGTTCACGGAGGTAAATGCGTGCATGGACACACTGGGACTGAAATGGGACAGACTGGTAGGTGTCACAACTGACGGTTGTCCAAATCTTACAGGGAAAAATGTCGGACTTTTGAAACGTATGCAAGATAAAGTGACTGAAATCGACGCAGATCAGAAATTGGTATTTTTGCATTGTATTATACACCAACATGTATTGTGCAAGTCAGTGCTAAAAATTAACCATGTTATTGATGTTGTTACTAAAATAGTAAACTTCATCCGGTCACGTGCATTGAATCACAGACGGTTTGTTGCACTTTTGGAGGAGCATGAGACTGAGCATAGTGACATCGGCTACCACACAGCTGTCAGATGGCTCAGCCTGGGCAAAGTGCTAAAAAGAGTTGGGACCTGAAAGCAGAGATTCGAGAGTTTTGTGAGAAGAAAGGCAAAGACATCCCAGAGCTGTCAAATGAGGACTGGGTGACAGATTTTGCATTTGCTGTTGATGTGACTGCACTGATGAATGAACTGAACACCAAACTGCAAGGCAAGGGCCTTTTTGTTCATGAAATGCACAGCCTGGTGAAGGCTTTTATGAGAAAGATGCAGTTTCTTTCAAGCCAACTGGAGAGCAACACTCTCGCTCACATGCAAACCCTGAAAGAAGTCACACCATCAGCTGATCGACTCCGCAGGTACTCATCCATGTTAGCATTGCATAGTGAGTTTTCAAGGCGATTTGAAGATCTCAGAACAATCGAGGATGAAATGCACATGATTTCCTCTCCCTTCACTTGCAGTGTGGATAATGATGCCAGTGATGTTCAGCTGGAACTCATTGACCTGCAGTCTGATGCAGTATTGGCAGAGCACTTCAAGTCAGGATCTCTGCTGGATTTTTACTCTTCTTTCAAGGAGGAGAACTTTCCAAACATGAGGAGACATGCTCAGAAGATGTTGGTTCTCTTTGGCTCTACCTATATATGTGAACAAACATTTTCAATGATGAAGTTCACGAAATTCAGGTATAGATCCTCTCTCACTGATGATCATCTGTCAGCTGTGCTTCGTATCTCCACCTCGGACATTCAACCTGACTTCGATGCACTTGTTAAAGCCCAGCAAAGACTAGATTTCTCTCACTAAGCAAGAAAGAAGAGCTTAAAAGCACCAAATGAGGTGGTTAGACCACAAATGTAGACATGTAAAGGCACCAACTAGCAGTGAACTGGGACACTTTCTTGGGAAGCCTTTTTCCCAAAATCACAGTTCAGTGATGTTCAGTGACAGTTCAATATGATGTATCTTTATTAATGAGCACAAATACAATATTGTGATGTCTTTAGGATGCTAAGAACCTTCACACAACTTTCCAACAGTATATTAAACTCAAAATGTGTTTTAGAGTGAATGTGACTGAAAATGTTCACTAATATGAGTCACAAATGGTAAAACGTTCACATTTATTTTGCTATTGTTTTGAGAAATTTAATTGAATAAATGACATTTTTTGTAAGGCAACCTCAATTTTTCATTGCTTAATTATAACATATTCTCTTACAAGCTTGTCAAAACAATGTTATTTACTGCTTTTTTTTATAAAGAAATACAATTAATATTATGCAGAATTGAGTTCAGCCTTTTGGCCCGGCCCTCCAGAATATTTTCTGTTTCTCATGTGGCCCCATGGAAAAAATAATTGCCCACCCCTGCTCTATGCACTGGGGAGTGCACCCCACTCACTGGGGGGCACACTGTATGCATGGGGGAGTACATTGTACGTACTGGGGAGCACACTGTATCCACCTGGGAGTACACCGTATGCACTGGGGAGTACACTATATGTACTGCGGAGTACACTCTCCACTGGGGAGTACACTATCCAGTGGCGAGTACACTGTACGTACTGAGAAGTACACTACGCACTGGGGGTACACTGCATGCACTAGGGAGTGCACTATGCACCCTGGGGATTACACTCTAACCACTGGGGAATACGCTGTATGCACTGGGGAGTATATTGCACACACTGGGGAGCACAATGTATGCACTGCGGAGGACACTACACACTGGGGAGTACACTGCGCACCGGGAGGTACACTGTACGCACCGAGGAGTACACTGTATGCACAGGGGAGTACGCTGTATGCACTGGGGAGTACACTATGCACTGCGTAGTACACTGTATGCACAGGGGAGTACACTATGCACTGGGGGTACACTGCATGCACTGGGGAGTACACTGTACACACTGGGGAGTACACTGTACGCACTGGGGAGTACACTGTACGCATTGGGGTTACACTGCATGCACTAGGGAGTGCACTGTGCACCCTGGGGATTGCACTCTGTCCATTGGGGAACATGCTGTATGCACTGGGGCGTACATTGCACACACTGGGGAGCACAATGTATCCACCTGGGAGTACACTATGCACTGGGGAGTACCCTGTATGCACTGGTGGGTCCACTGTATGCACTGGTGGGTCCACTGTATGCACTGGGAGTAGACTATGCACTGCGGAGTACACTCTATGCACTGGGTAGTACATTGTATGCACTGGGGAGTACACTGTATCCACGGGGGAGTACACTGTATGCACTGAGGAGTACACTGTGTGCACCGAGGAGTACATTGTATGCACCGAGGAGTACACTGTATGCACTTGGGAGTATACTGAACGCACTGAGGGGTACACTCTATGCACCGGGGAGTACACTGTATGCACTGGGGAGTACACTGTGTGCACCGAGGAGTACACTGTATGCACCGAGGAAGACACTGTATGCACTTGGGAGTATACTGAACGCACTGAGGGGTACACTCTATGCACCGGGGAGTACACTGTATGCACCGGGGAATACACTATGCACCGGGGAGTACATTGTACGCACTGTGGGAGTACACTGTGTGCACAAGGGAGTACACTATACACACCGGGGAATACACTGTATGCACTGGGGAGTGCACTGTATGCACTGGGGAGTGCACTGTATCCACGGGGGAGTACACTGTATGCACTGGGGTACACACTGTATGCACTGGAGAGTACACTGTATGAACGGGGGGAGTACACTGTGCACTGGTACTACATTGTATTAACAGGGGAGTACACTGTATGCTCTGGGGTGTACACTGTACGCACTGGATAGGACATTGTATGCACTGGGGTGTACACTGTATGCACTGGAGAGTATACTGTATGCTCTGGGGAGTACACTGTATGCACTGGGGAGTACACTATCCAATGGGCAGTACACTATCCACTGGACAGTACACTGCACGCACAGGGGAGTAAACTGTATCCACGGGGAAGTACACTGTATGCAGTAGGGAGTACACTGTATCTACCGAGGAGTACACTGTATGCATTGTGGGAGTACACTGTGCACAAGGGAGTACATTGTACACACTGGGGAGTACATTGTATGCACTGGGGTGTACACTGTATGCACTGGGGTACACACTGTATGCACTGGAGAGTACACTATGAACGGGGGAGTACACTGTGCACTGGTAGTACATTGTATTAACTGGGGAGTACATTGTATGCTCTGGGGTGTACACTGTACGCACTGGATAGGACATTGTATGCACTGGGGTGTACACTGTATGCACTGGAGAGTATACTGCATGCTCTGGGGAGTACACTGTATGCACTGGGGAGTACACTGTACGCACCGAGGAGTACACTGTACGCACTGGGGAGTACACTCTACACACTGGAGGTACATTGCATGCACTAGGGAGTGCACTATACACCTGGGGATTATACTGTATCCACTGGGGAGTACATTGTATGCACTGGGGAGCACACTGTATCCATGGGGGAGTACATTGGTTGTATTGGGAAGCACACGGTATTCACCTGGGAGTACACTGTATATACTGCGGTGTACACTGTGCGCACTGGAGAGAACACTGTACGCACCGAGGAGTACACTATGCACAGGGGAGTACACTATGTACTGGGAGTACACTGCGTGCACCGGGGAGTACACTTTGTGGAGTTAGATTTTTTCGGGACGGACAGTACGAGCGGACAGGGCGATTGCGAGACCCGTGACTCATCTCAACCTCGTGGTGTTGACTTACGTAATCCCATGTTGACGAGCTCCTGTTGCTTACCTATTGTCCCGTGGTGTTTGCATGAGGTCATCTGGGGGG
>JAZEWT010000021.1:9465325-9495091 GCA_036362905.1 Mordacia mordax
AGAAAAAGCAATATATACAGTGTTATCTCCATTATAGATAAGATAGCCCATCTTCAAAAGAGTAGTCAAAACACTAATAAGTGTATGGCTGGGGTGAACCCCGAAGCGTGAAAGGGAAGTTGTTGTTTTTTTTAATATTTTTTTCTTTCTTTTTAATAAATGCGGTTTTTTTTTCATTTTAGATGTCAAAAAGTATTTGCGGCTCCCAGTGTTTTCTTTTCCGTGGAAACCGGGTTCAAATGGCTCTTTCGGTGTTAAAGGTTGCCGACCCCTGCTCTAGCTGATGGCGTTTTCTGATGCTGACTGCTTTGACTTGAGTTTCATCCTGCATAAGTGTGAAAACGTGCTTATGAGGGTTGATGGTACAGTAGTGGAAACGTGGCAATTTAATGATGAAAGTGTCAATATCCCGGGAGATAAATGAATAAGTTAGCAGTAACGCAGACGGAAGTCTACAAACCGTGCACTTGTGCATATATAGTTTATCCTTATGAAGGATTCGAACCCTGTACCCTCAGTGCGAATATACATACATGCAAACACTTGCTTCATTATATATAGATGGTTTGAAAGTGCAGTGATTGGCCCCTACTGCTCAAACGAGTACCAAAGTGTGGGAGTCAACAGTGGTGGCTATGAGTTTTGTGACCCTCGGGTGATAGGTGCTTTAGAAATGGAAATATTATTATTATAGGGGTCAATAGCATAGCTGTCGAGTGTGCAGGCAGTGCAACTGCACCAAGGCCTACAGACGGGAATGGCCCAGGCACTGGGCTAGCTGGACAGGAGAAAAACGGACAGATTGCCCAACGTAACCTGTGGCATCAGAGCCTCATAGTGGCATGTGGAATTGAGCCCCCCCCCTCACCACTCGGCTCCGATGGAGCTGCGTTCACCCGTGCTAGTGTGAACCAGGAGGTCAGGTGCAGGAAGTTGCTCTCGTTCTCCCACGTGGGCCCTCGTTGTGTCGCGTCCCGTTAATTGCTCCTTGTTATTTACGAGTCTGACAGCCAGCACTGCGGTGATGGATTGTGGGCCGCAGAACGAACCGCAAGTCACGCAGTCGTTTATATTTTACATTTTAATTCACGAGTCGTGGTCTTGTTTTCAACAAGAGTTATGCCAGGCCGATAAAATAAATTCTAGCAAAGACCATTAACATTACCATTGAGCATGAATTATTCACTTGGTGTAAATCACTCCATTCCTTTACGGAGTGACGGGAGCAATGGGTGCTCTGTCACCCGATTCGAGTCTATAACGTAGCACTAATGCAGGGCCGCTAAGCGTCTGTGTTCGATGCGGGGTTTGGCTTTGGGTGTTGTGCAGGGTGGAATGTGACTTACATTGTCGCATCACAACCCGCTTTCCCACCCATTTATACTGCGTGGTTCGGCCACTTGAGAACTGTGCCGGGGTAATTTCGCATCGGTTGATGGTCGACTCACCCTGTTATCCAGGGGAGTGCCGATGCAGGCTCAGAGCACTGCAATCCCCCGTTACTCTAGCAGCTATCCCGAAAGAGCAGCTATAAAGAGCAATTCTCATCACACATCAAGCCGTTAAACCCTACATTATGAGCAATCACTTAAGGCGTAGTGTTTAATAACATGTTTGCATTCGACAGAATGTTTATTCTCTGGAGCAGTGGATTTAAAAGCAGGGCTCGCAACCCAGTGCTGGGTCGCCGAACGTCAAGTCCGGGGTCGCATTCTGGTTGACATGGAAATGTACTGTGATTTACTGCAATAAAAGCTCTCTAGTAAAAAGCCTTTGGTAGGTTAAGGACATAAATATTTATTTTCAAGTGAGTTGTACGAAAAACAGAGTTGCTCGGACGATGCTGTTTGAGTCGTCATCCTCCAAATGGCAACGTAACAATATTTGACAGAGAAGACATACTGATGTAGGTTTTTCACAAGTTTCAAAATTCCTGAGCCATACCTCCAACATGGGAGGCAAAACTTCGTGAGAGAGATGGAGCGCGCGACACGGCTATCCTGAAAGAGCAGCTTTGGAAAGCAATGATCAGACAGAAGAAGCGCGCTTGTTCTACAGATTAATTTCCATTTGCCGATTAATGTGCCTTCCTCTGCGGTCTGAATAACAGAGGTGTCACTGCGATTGTTGTACGGTGAATATGCTGCTCTGCCGGGACCCAGTCCTGACGACGATGTGAGGATGTTATAGAGGTACCGGCCCCATGGTCATCTCACTGCAACTTCACGGTGACTGGCAGATTGAGTTGCTGTAGTCTGAGTGTGCGTGTGAGCATGAGTATGAACAAGTACGCGAGACTGTGTGTATTGCTGGGTGGTAGTGGTACAGTGTGCAATGCTACGAACCAGGTGCTCCTGAGTTTGATTCTCACTCAGGACCAATACCAGTGATGATTTCTGAACCGGTTCTGGGCCTCCCCTAGCCTCAAATGAATTGCACAGTGTGTAAACATCGTCATTGGGGAGACAAAGGCGTTCAGGTATTGTGATAGCCATGCACACTCTCATGTGCCATGCTGGCCTTTATAGGTGCTCGCTTTAAATACTTGACACTACAGTCTGTTAAGGCTCTACGGGGGATTTTTGTCTTTTTGTATTTATGTAATAATACATAAGTATGCTCGCATGTATTGCTCCGTTTACGGTGAACTCCGCATTAAATGCAATTCGCGTTAAAGGGCAAAGGCAAGACACAGATAGCCAGGTGTGGGTGTTTGCTGTCATAGCATCTACTCATTCCTGTGCCAAGCCAGCCCGAGCAGATGCTCGCTAACAACAACACACTTTGTGTGGCATATTGCAGTATCAAGGTGTGTGTGCTTATCATTATCGGCTGGCAAAACAACCCCCTTCCTCCTCGTGGTGCCAGACGGTAACGCTGTGGTGACTACTCTCACAGCTTCCACAGTGGCCAAAGGGGCTCTGGATGGGTGCGGGGGACTGGTAACCCTTCCACCTTCAATTTAATTACCACTAACCAACAGAAAGAAAAAGAGAAATGTAAGTTTGTGCTGGAGGCCCGGTGGGACAGGCGCTTATGACGTCTCCTGGTCAAACCCCATTTGGCGGAGCCAGGAGACTGAGTTCCCACCCCTGGGGTTCCTCCAGAAATAACAAAAAGCTGCTGCAAGTGGCAACGTGGAATGTTCGAACGCTCGTTGCGGCGGAGAGGTTGTCACTCCTCTGTTGGGAGGTGGACCGGTACTGCCTGGACCTCTGTGGGGTACAGGAGATCCGGTGGACTGGTTCTGGTTTCAATCAGCAGGAGCGGTGGACAATCCTTCATTCAGGACAGGAATCTGGCAAACAACAGGGAGTGGCTCTTTTTCTAAATAAAAGAATGACGGGGGTGTGGGAATGTAGCAAATTATGCAAACAGGAAGCTTGTTTGCAAAAGCCACACATACTTGTGGCAAATTATGCAAACAGGAAGCTTGTTTGCGAAACTTACAATCAGGCTCAAAAGAAAGCCATGTGTCTGGTGTCAGCCAATCAGTTTGAAGAACAATGCATATGTTATCAGAGCTTCCTGTTGGCATAATTTTCCACAAGAATGTGTGGCTTTTGCAAACTACACACATTGTTAAATATGTCTATTTTGGTGTTTTAAGATCTTAACACCTGCATAAATGCCAGAAATGCTAAAAACCTGTTCTACTTATTACATATGTACACTGGCAAAAGTACCCATAGCGTAAACAGCTCCACCTGAGCTACTAAGCATTGATATTGTATTGTTCTGAGCTGACTGCCTTTTGGCATCATCTGGCTGACACTGACAATCAGGCTCAAAAGAAAGCCTTGTGTCTGGTGTCGGCCAATCAGTTTGAAGGACAATGCATATGTTAACAAAGCTTCCTGTTTGCATGACTTGCCACAAGTATGTGTGGCTTTTGCAAACTACACACATTGTTCAATATGTCTATTTTGGTGTTTTAAGATGTTAACACCTGCATAATTGCCAGAAATGGTAAAAACCTGTTCTACGAATTACATATGTACACTGGCAAAAAGTACCCATATCGTCTTGCTAGGCACGCTGAGAAGAGGCTTACGGAACCCCAATGTCGTTTCAGGCCAGGGGGGGGGTCTTGCACAGACGCCATATTCTCTGTCCGGTTGCTACAGCGGACATGTAGGGAATTCCAATTAAATCTGCATTTCTGCCTACGATACCATCAGTAGATCAGGGTTGTGGATTGTTCTTCACGCTTTTGGGGTCCCGGACTCTTTGCTCACAATCATTAAGGACCTTCATGAGGGTGGGTAAGCCCGGGAAAAAGTTACGTGCTCGAGAGACGGAGCCATTCCCTGTTCACCTTGGGGTGCGACAGTGATTCCCTCTGGCTCTGCATTATTCAACATCTATATTGACCACGAAGTTTGAGAGGCTTTCCATGGATGTGCCAGTGGAATTTCCATCTGGTACAGATACAATGGAAGGATGATCGAAGCCCAGGTGTTGTCAAAGGATGACTCCCTATTGGTCAACCATGTTATCTCTGCCGATGATTGGGTGATGAGTGGACTTGCTGAAGACTGGTACCAGCAGTGTCAATATCTACTGCTGTGGAGGAGGATTGTGAAGAACGCTAAGGGACAGTCCTCCGACTGTCCCTTAGCGCCCTCCAACATCATCAGAGGGCAGAAGAGCGATGCTCACAACGACGAGTGGAGCGTCGGGTTGCTTAAACACAGCAAGTTAGCACAGTAGGGAGCATAGGTGGTGTATCTGACAGTCATCTCAGTCAGGCAACCCATAACACCTGGGTCTGTCCCTATACCTCCTGTCAGCGAGCCTTCGACACTTCACGTGGCTTCAAGGTGCATATGGCCTGACACAGGCACCGTAGTGACGCCACCATCACTTCGTGGCGAATGGCTGTTGTTATCGTTATCACCAGTTTCTGCTTAATCCTACACAGGGTCTTGAGGAACTGGAACCTATCCCGGCAGACACAGGTGCAAGACAAGGTTATACCTAGAATAGGATGCCAGTCCTTCACAAGGCAGTGGGTGAAATTTAGGCAGCATAAGCATGTCTCTGGACTGTTGAAGGAAACCGGAGTACCTGGCAAAGACCCACATAGACTCGAGAAGCGCTTGCAAGCTTCACACAGAATGGTGGCATTTAAGCCAGAAATCGAACGCGACTGCTGGTAGCTGTGAGGAAACAAGCACTGCCCACTATCCCCCATTGCCACCCAGTGTATGTTTTTGTAAAGTTTAAAGTATGTGTCGCTCAGAACATGTGGTGGAATTTGGTCACGAGAATTGGCCTTTGTGAGCGACTGTCATGTGAGTTAAATGTGAAGACTTTCGGACTGTTTGGAGGTGGCTGGATCACCTCGCTATGAATGCCCGCTTGTGTCCGCCTGTGCCTCCCTGTGCCACGCTTGTGGAGGTCAACGCTGTGGCACCACGCTTTGGACCGCAGACTCGTGGCGGCTCGACAATAACGGCCACGGCGAGGATCAGCGTTCACTCCACGATCTTTCAGCCAGCGAGCAGAGACTTCTTGTCTTTTGATGTTTTATTGAACAGCGCGCGCGGGCCCGAGCATGACGAACACGAGCGGCGACTACATGCTGACGACTCTTCCGCAGGCAATTCTTCTCTCCCTCTGACCCCCTCATGACCAACTGACCACGCTCCATCTGACCGATTCCTTATATTTCCCTCCGTGCCGTCCCCCCCCTTCGCACCTTCCGGATGACCTCACCCGTAGTCACGAGTTCCAATCAATCAAACATCGCAGGTTCGCTATCACGAGATTATGAGTAAACAAGTCTCGTAATCGCCCGTGCCACGGGTTCACGTGAGCCAACAACAGGGAACTGACGCACCGTCCGCTCGCACGCCTTCCAGATGACATCGTGTATATACCGGCGAGACAATGGGTAAGCAACAGAAACTCGCCAACACGGGTTTCGCAATCGCACTGTCCGTCCCGAAAGACTCTGTAACTCCACAACGCTATTATGTGGACACTGGCTCGCTGCCTGCGCAGTGCGTTGGAAGTCCTGAAGTGGAATTGCCGATGACCAATATCAACGGTATCACAATCAGCGTCGTGGAAGACGCTTGTGAAACTAGCATTCCTACAACAGTGCAGAGGAAGAGGAACGTTGCTCACAACAACGAGTGCTGCGTCAAGCAGATAAAACAGTCAAGGTGGCGTAATAGTGAGCACAGGTGGTGCCTCGGCCAGTCGTTTAAGTCAACCCATTGCACCTGGGCTTGTCCCGTGAGCCTTTGACACTTCATGTGGCTTAAAAGTGCACGTAGCCTGGCACAAGCGCTGTGGTATTGTCACCACCACTGAGTGGCAGTTGCTATCGCTGTGCTACGGCTAGGATGATGTATTGTCAGTGCAACGCTCCCTGACTGGCTTTGAGCGACCAATCAAGATGAGTGTCACCCGATACTCGCTTAAGAAAGGAGCGATAACTCTGATTTTACGTGTGCCAGCAATGAAACTAATAATTGCAATTAATAACGCTGCGTGGCTGCACAATATTCGTTCAATGTGGAATATATTAGTTTGAAGAGAGAACATCTGAGAGGCATGGAAGCAGAGGTGAAAGTAAGTCAGTACAGCCCGGTATGTTGTACCGATAAGAAACTGGCTAAACCATGCAGTACAGGTGGGAAGGGAGAGTTGAGATACGCTTATGCCAGTAATGTAGGTTACTTTCACCCCTGGTGCTGAGTAACAATGAGTCCACCTAGCAGTGAGTGTTCCGTGCCAAGGCCGCCAATCATCGTTGTCTACAGCTGGCGGTGTCTGTTCTCGCGTTGGTATGGATTGACGTCTGTGTGTCCCGGAGAATGGAAGGATTGTTAGGCTCACGGTAGTGGCCCCGCTAATGGGACGATCCTCACGCTCTTTGCGGGAGTATGTTTGTCATCTTATTAGCGATAACAGGCGATCAGTTTTATCGCAAGCTCCCATTTGGTTTGTTGTAATGATGGGGGAGCATTCCAGGCAAGTGCACTTTGTGTTTGTAGTGCACTACGCCCTACATATCGGCTACCGAGGAAACAACAGGTTAGACCGTTTTGCAGGTCGACGTTGCTTGAAAAAACACCACTGGTTGTTTTCCCTCTTCCTGCACGCACATTGTCCGCAACGGAAACCCACTTTGCCCTTCTCAATGTGCGCTCCTTGAACACTCATCGCTGAGTTGATCTCAGACAACAGTCTGGACCTACTCTGCCTGTCATCATCAAGATGATTTTCTCACATTGAATTAGTCCCTACCGCGAGACTTTACATTCCATCAGAAGGCTCATTCAAATTGACGTGGTGGCGGCCTAGCAGCTTTTCACAACGTGTCTGCTGACATCCGACTGATTCTGTCGCCGACCTTCAATTTCTTTGAGTGTATGTCTCTGGATTGGAGATCGGCTCAGCCTGTGAAGTTGGTGCTGCTCTACCACCCACCTGGAGCCTCCTCTTCTTTCGTCAATGAATTGTCTGAGCTGCTTTATAAGATGTACTCCAGTTCTGAAAGGATCCTTATTCTTGGCAATTTCTACATCCATGTTGACTCTCTAAAGAGCCCTCTTGCAAGGGATCTCATGGTCACTCTGACCTCACTTGGCTTCACTCAACACGTGACATCTGCCAATCACAGATGAGGCCATACTCTCGATTTGGTTTGCTCATTGGGCATATTGGTAACTAACCTGTCCGTCACTGATCCAGGTCTGTTTCATCACTCCGCTGTGTGTTTTTTTATTTTAAAGTATCGCCTCCAATTTCCATCACCAAGTGCAAAATCCAAATTTGAAACCTTAACGCCCTCACTCCAGACATATTCACTGCAGCAATCAACAGTACTTCATTCTCCACCTTGGCTCACGCTGCCTCTGATGCGACAGAAGAAACTTACAGCAATGTGTTATCAAGCATACGGGATGATATGGCCCGATTAAAATCACGCTATTTCTCAGGCAGAAAACCATCCCCCTGGTATACTGCTGAACTCCGGGATCTCAAGGTGAATCCATGCAGGACCAAACAGACATGGAGAAAATCTGGCATTACGTTCATGCTGAAATCTTTAAGGAACAGCTTAACCGCTACCGGAAGGCACTTGACTGTGCCCGTACCAGCCATGTTTTCAGCATTCTGGCTGATACCTGCGACAAAGCCAACATTTTTCTCGACCATTGTTCATCTCCTTTATCCAACCAGTCACTCGCCCTCACTTCCATTCACTAATAAAGATCAGTGGATAAGTTGATTCAGTGTTTCTCAGAAAAAAGCCTCAACTACCAATCAATACCTCAATAAATGTTCGTCCACTTTTATTGACCTTAAAACTCCAGGAATTTTCCAAATTAACAGAATCCAAGGTCTCTTCTGTAGTTACCAGATCTTGGCACGCAAAATACTTCCTGGATCCCTTCCCATATACAATCATCTCGGAAAATTTAAAATTTCTTGCCACGTTCGTCACTAATCACTTTAATAACTCACTTTTGCTCTGGTATCATTTCCCCACTATTCAAATGTGCCGCAGTTACCCCGCTGCTTAAAAAAAATCTAGTCTCGATTGCAACATTCCTGATAATTATCTAAAATCTACCCTTCCGCTATAACGTGCCGTAGCCGTCAACTCCAGAAACATATTCTCGTGATGATGATGATGAAACACATTTTCGTAATGATGTAGGTTTTCAAGGATCGATGCATCATGATTGCTTCAAAAAAGCTGCTCTCTCGGGACAGCTGCATCTATCGCTTCCTCTCGCCCCATTGCGACGTTTCGTCTTACACGTTAGAGCGCCTGAGGATGCCTCCAACGTGAGGCGAAACGTTGCGATGGGGTTAGAGGGAGCGATCGACGCGGCTGTCGCGAGAGAGTGGCTTTTTGAAGCAATAATCAATGACCTTCTCGATCCCTTCCAACATGTGTTTGGATTCGGCCATTGTATTGAAACTGCTCTGATAAAAGTCGTTGATGACCTACTCGTCGCTGCTGTTTAAAGCTTGCTAAGTATTTTTGTCCTCCTGGACCTGAGCACTGCCTTTGATACCATTGACCACCCGATCTTACTTGAGCCACTGGAGGGTATAGGGGTTTCTGACTGTATCCTGCATTGTCTGAGCTCCTACCTCTCTGACCAGAAGCAGTTTGTCAGCATCGGAGAACAAAACTCAGAGATCTATCCTGTTTTGTCTGGAGTTCCTCAGCTTTCAGTTCTCCACCCACTCTCTCATCAACATCTACATGCAACCACTTGGCCATATCCTGCACACCCTCAATCTCAGCTACCATTGCTATGCCGATGAAGTCCAAATCTATATCCACACAAATCCGTCCATCAATGCGTCTGCTCTTTGCATGTCGCCCTCACTGTCAACTGTGAAGGCTTGGCTCAATTGAAAATTTTAAAAACTAAATGGCGGCAAAACAGACGTTTTTCTTGTCAGAACCCTGCACCAATTGTCTAAGGCTGAAAACCTATCCAATTGATGCTTGACGACCAAACCATTGAAGTTGCTATTGCAATCTGGAGTCCAGGTGTGACTCGAGACACACATCAACAAGGTGACGAAGGTAGCCTATTTCCATTTTAGAAATATATTCAAACTGTGCAACATCCTGTCACCCACTGATGCTGAGAAGCTAATACACATCTTCATCTCCTCACGAATCTATGACTGCAATGCACTGCTCCCTGGCACCCATGCATACCTGGTCAATCGTCTCCAACGTGTGCAGAATGTGGCTGCGAGAGTCCTCCCTCGCACACCCATCCATGATTACATATCCCCAGTACTAATGTTTCTCCATTAGCGACCGGTTAAATACAGGATTTAATTCAAGAACCTCCTTCTCACCTACAATGCTCTCATTGGCGCTGCTCCAACATACATCCGTGACTTACTTCATGCACCCTCCTCAACATTACAACTTCGATCCTAAAATACGGGCTTGCTACATGTGCCCAGATGACATTTTCATTCGATGGGTGACAAGAGCTTTCTCCCGCGCAACTCCCAGACTCTGGAATGCCCTTCCTTTGGAGATTCGATCAGCTGAGTCCCTAGGCGTTTTCAACTCTCGTCTCAAGACTCACTTGTTCCATAAGGCTTTCAAGCCCTCTGGCAAGGACTGTTGATACGGCTTTCTGCTAAACATTTCTTTCTTTCTTGTTTATTGAATATTTTTTTCTGCTTACTTTATGTACAATAACTTATTGCTACTATTTGACTTTCAGTTTTACGGTCCTGATGTTGTTGACATTCCATTCTCTCCGCAGCGCTGTGCAGCACTTTATGACCCTCGGGTGAAAATCGCTCTATAAATGACATTAGTATTATTAAATATTTGCGCGGAGTGTAACTGCATAGGACGCAGGCTCGTGTCTGTAGGTCTGCCTATGGTGTTCGCTTATGAAGCAATTGTCCCATGGTTCACTTTGTCATGTGTGAGCTGTCGAGCTGTGGTCAGCATCCTGCACTACCAACCTACTGGCGGCAGAGTTCGAGTCCCAGCTGCGGCTAATGTCACTGGTTGTTTTCTGAGCTGGACCTGCTCATCTCCAAGGTCAACTCATCCTCACATGAGTGTCTGGTGTGGCGTGTAAACATCACTACTGGGGAGATAAAGGTTGCTCGAGTTGTGCTGGCCAATCCACATTAATCGGTTCTTGATATCAGCACTTGCACAAACAGCCTGTAAAAAGTTGTGTAGGAGCTCTGTGTGTGCTGCTAACCCAGTGACTTGGGTCCGGCACATCTGACTAGGTGTCGCAATAGTCAAAACGCAGTACTCCCAACTTGCGACCACGAGTTCAATCTTGGCTAAAGGCGAGCCATCATATTCGCTTCATGCTCAATCATAACACGAACACCACTCTGCATAAAATCCACAGGAACATTCCGACAAACAGACCTCGTTCTGCCATGCCAATGTGGAATTACCATCACCGCCAGTGAAATCGAGATCCCTTTAATGTTCGCTTGAGCGGGAAGCGACAGTGGTGTTTGAGTACTCGCTAAGTAACACCGCGTCTATCTGGCGGTGAGATTCCCTCTTCAGTGCCTCTTGTTAACGAGCCCGACTGGTGTTTTGATCTCCGGAAACATGCGAACATCCCCCTCTCGTCGACTGACGCGTGGGAGAGCGAGGAGCAATCAGGCGGCGCGTGAGCTTGATCTGTCTGCAGATATCAGTGCGGCGGAGCAGTTTTCGGGACGCGTGCCCTTTCTTGTAAATTCTTCAATTCATCTCGTGGGCGGGCATGGAGCCGATAAGCGAGTGTTATTTAAAGATAGGGGGCACGGCACTCGTGTGAGCCGCATGCTGCCGACGCGCCAGCCATTTGGTGGGAGAGCCAGCGTCATTATGACATCACGGCACAGTCCCGTAGTCTAGCGGGTGGCGTTGCCGCATCACAGCAAGAAGCGCCCGGGTTCGGTTTCCAGCTCGGGTGCCTTTCTGTGTGGAGGTTGCGCGTTCTCTCTCCATGTCTGCGTGGATTTTGGCAAAGAACTCCAGTTTCCTTTCACAGTCCAAAGGCATGCTACTGCTGGCTATGTTAATTGACTTCTTGACCAAAGTACTCCACGTGCCCTGCAATTGACTGGTGTCACATCTTAGGTATATGCTGCCCCTGCGCCCTGTGTCTGCCAGGATAGATTCTGATCACCGGCGATCCTCTAGAGCATGAAACCAGGCTTTATAATTAACAATAACGTCTCAAGCGAGAATCGTAATTTACATGTCTAATATCTGTTGTTGTTTATTTTATATGTATTGTGGCGTGCGATGTAAGTCGCCCTTGATAAGGGCGTCTGCTAAATGATAATTAATAATAATCAATGTTGTACTTATATCCATCAGTGAGCTTTACTTCTCACACAAAACCGATATACACGGCCGCTATCCAATTTTACCCATGTTCGCCGTATGCACCCAAAGTCCCCCTTTTCCACCCATTACAACCTTGACTCAGTGGTGGAAATTCCACATTCTCATGGTGTGAATTCCTGCGTTGGCTTTGTTGTTGTTGTATCGTCCCCTAGTGGCTGGAGTTGGCTCACCACCACTCGGTTGTGAGACCCACGCTCGCAGCCATTTCACAATGCGCCGTGCATGCTGGGAGCGGCTCCTCCATCTCGGTACACGAAAGCCCAGTGCATGTGCACTTGAAACCTCGGAACAGCCGATCCTCTTAGACTTGCAACCTGTCCAGGGTTTCTTTTTTTCCTATGATCATCCTCCTTCATGGGAGGCACAGTGGTGCAGTGAGTAGCTCTGCTAGAGCAAGAAGACGCCATGTTCGATTCCTGGCTCGGGTGCTGCCTTTCTGTGTGGATTTTGCGTGTTCTCCTCATGCCCGCGTGCGTTTTCACCAGGAACTCGGTTTTCCTCTTACGCTGCAAAAAACATGCTTTATATGTTTATTGCCCCAGTGCCCTGAGATGTTGTAACTTGCTTGCCTCTCTCAGCTAAACATCTATTAAAAAGCGTTAAAAAGCTCAACTGCTCTAGCTTAAGTGCAAAGAGATTGACTCTTGAAGCAGCTGGGAAATCTGTATTTTTCATGCACGTGCAGTCAAAGTAAATAACAATTCAATAACAATTGTGTAAATTATTAATTTGTTTGTCCCACGGCATAGCTCAGTATTTTGTGCCTTCTAGGTGACAACGCTAGTTACTTTAGCTAGGAGCCTTCGATGGAGAAGCGCGTGTTAAACACGAGACGAGGTCCTACACTGGCGAGACGAGGTCTGACACTGGCGAGACGAGGTCTGACACTGCGAGACGAGGTCTAACACTGGCGGGACGAGGTCTAACATTAACGAGACAAAGGCTAACACCAGTGAGACTGGGTTTATCACTGCCGAGACGAGGTTTAACACTGGTGAAACAAAGGCACAAGAAAGTATCTCTCGAGTGTTTGACAATGAGTCTCGAGGACAATGCATACATTATGAACAAACGTTGCTGTTTGTATGTTACAACATGCACGTGTGGTTGTTTTACCACAAGCACGTGTGTGGTTATTGCACACCTGATGACTTGTAAAATGGTGTCTTCCCTGAACATCGTAGCACCTGCTGCACTATTACCTTTTCTCTTGTTTCTATACCCATGTCATCCTCTAGAGGGTCGCAATGAAGCCGGATCCTGTCCTGGCAGGCATATGGTGCAAGGCAGGGCTATATCCAGGCTAGGATGCCAGTCTGTCACAGGGCACGGGAGGGCAATTTAATCAGGCCAATTAACCTATGCAGCATGCTTTTGGACTGTGGAAGGAAGTAGAGTATATGACAGAACCCCAGGCAGAAGCACACAAACGCCACACAGAAAGGCACGTGAGTCAGAACTCGAACCTGGAATCTCCTTGCTGTGAGGCAGCAGCGCTGCTCACCGCACAGCCACCATGCCACCATAAATGAATGGCACCAGGGATCTGATGATCATCGACAGACGGTCGATGATCACCGAGCCCCTCAAGATGGTCGCGTGAGAGACTGCAGCCGTTCAAGCGAGAGGCCACAGTGGATAACGGCGGATACTTAAACAGAACTGATGAGAAGGAGCCGTGGTCACTTTAATTAACAAGAATAGTTGATTAATCAATAATTTACAGCGCTTTGTGATGAGAATTTCTCTTAAGAACGATTGTTTCAGGACAGCCGTGTTGAGCATTCCTCCCGCCCTGCAATATTTCTCCCTCCACGTTAGAGCATCCTCAGGCTTCCCATTGGTCAGCCGATAGCTCTTGTGTTTATGTATATATCTTTATAGTGCCCGTGTGTGTGTGTTGTGATGTTGAAATATTGTACGTTTTAAAATGCCGTTTCCTCTGGAGCCTTGAATAATGTTACATTTTATGCCTTCCAAAGTAGTTTTTGTTTTTAATGAAGACTGCATTTCATTTGCCAAAGTGATATTGTACTCCTGTGTGTCCTGCATCTCTGCATATCCTGTGTGTATTCCATGTCAGCTCTTGCTGTTGACGACCACGAGATTAGGTAGTGCAGTTTTAACATCTGCTTGCCTAATGTGGTTCCATCCCGGGCGCCTTGCTGTGTGGAGGTCGTGTGTTCTCCACCTGTTCTGCGTAGGTTATCTCTGGGTTCTCCAGTTTTCTCCCACAACAAAAAATGCTAATTAATTGATCAATACCAGCGTAATGTATAGGAAGCTGTGTCTGGCAGGTTGGTGCTGCGTAACCGCTTGGGCGACTTCACACCCCTCCCTGCCGTTTCTTCCTCGTGCCATGACTAGGAGTGGAATTTGCGCATGTAAAAAAATGATTATTGTTAATTGTAAAGTGCAGAGAGAAAGAATGCTCGACACGGCTATCCTGAAAGAGTAACTTCGAGAAGCAATTCTATTGCCACTGTTTCTTTTTTTACCTTTACGTGCTGCTGTTAGACATACCATTGCATGAAGTCCTAGTTTTAGGCTGAGTCGCCGAGGGGAGGCTCAATACAGGTTCAGATGCTACGTGCCAAGAATGCTGTGTGACCGGGAATCGAGCCCAGTTGTTAAGACCGTAGCAGCCAAGGGTTGTCGTAGCATTCGTAGATCACATGTGGTGTCAGGAATCTATCGCATTGATGAAGAATGCCTCGTGGTTTAATGTCGCGTGTTTATTTTGTAATTATAAATTTATGAAACCAAACGATGAGTTTATGCATCTTTATCTATGGCATAGTCGATGCGTACATTTAAAGGCAATCGTTATTTTATCTCCAACAATGTTCCAAATTCGCAAAAAATGTCATGAATATAAGTAGAAGCAAATGCACCCAACACGTTCATCAATAGCGCTGCGGCCTTAGGAAAGCATTGTAAAGGTGACGTTTCAGACGGTGGCCCTTCTTCAATGGCCCTCTTTCGGTGAGAGTTCGTCAGTGGCCATTCTTCACCGCACTGCAATTCCCAAAACTTCGTTTCTATCTCTCAGACAGCGTTATCGTCAAAAATCTGAAACCATTATTTCTCAGAGCTGTATACGCTCGATATGATGGCTCACACACTGTGCTGTGGAATCACAGTGCAGGGTATGCACCACTCGACCGCTGCTCCACCACACGACCACTGCTCTACTCGTACAGAGACCAGAAATAACCCCCCCCCCCAAAAAAAAAAAAGTATCCTCTAGTGAGGTTAACAAGCACATCTTTTAAGGTACGGCACATAAGAGAGTTGCTGGACAGGACCATGCTAAGCCACCTTTGTCTCCCCATATGTTCGGATTTTATTTGCAAACCGCGCTAGTTTATCTCGGGGAGGTCCAAGGCTTGTTAAGATATTTGTCACCGACGTTAGCTTGTCATCAGCAATTGAACTCGACCCCATAATAGTTTGAAATTGCGCTCTGTGTCTGCCAGCATAGGTTCCGGCTCACTGGGACGCTCTCTACGGAATGAAGTGGGTACTGCTGATGAACGAACTAACCGCTACATTATTGCTCTTCACAGGTACATAAGAGATTAGCACACAGACACATTTACACAACACACATAATTGGCACAGACACAGTAACCCACGAACCTACATTCAAAACGCATATGCAAGTTTACTAAATATACTTGGATATTTTAATGCAATTCCATGTTTTGTCTTCATTTAGTTCTCTAAATCTGTTCTGAAAAACCGCTGCATTGTTGCTTAATTAACTATCAAATTTAATGCTGAGTGCGAGGTTTTGTAATATTCTATTAACGCTAGCGATGGCAGATTAATCCATACCACAAAATCAGGGATCCAGCCCTAATGAACGGTGCTTCGTAAACGCGCTGTGTTCCTAAAAAATGCTGACGATTTCGAGACACTACAGTGAGAGCACTTCAATCAAATGTGATTTGTCGTCTGGTACTTGTGTTGTGGTTATGTAATTGTGTGGAATCTGCCCGTTTGTGCGCGTTAGGTGATGATGAGCATATTCTATGTATGTGTGTGACCCTGTGTCTGTGTTCGAGACCGTTGTGTGTATGTGGGGAGCGGTGGACCAGCAGTTAGCGCGCTGGGCTACGAACTTGGGTACCTGAGATCGAATCCCGCTCACGGCTAACACCAGTGATGAGTTTCGGAACCGATCCTCGGCCTCCGCTAGGTCAACTCAGCTTCAAATGAGTAGTGCAATGTGAAAATATTGCCACTAGGGAGACAAAGGCCGCCGGGCGTGGTGCTGCTCACCCATCTCCTCGTGTGTCGTGTCGACTTTCATAGCTGCTCACTAACGGCACTTGACCTTACAGTCAAGGCTATATGGGAGATCTTTGTCTTTGTTCTATGTCTTTGTTCTGTGTCTGTCTGTGTGTGAGTGTGTGTTTGTGTGTGACCCTGTGGTGCATCTGCCAGTAATCTCAATCAGGCAGCCCATAACTTCTGAGTCTGTCATGTGACCTCCTGTCAGTGAGCCTTCGACACTGCAGGTGCCTTCAAGGTGCATATGGTGTATATGGCCGTGGTGACGTCACCGCCACTGAGTGGCGATTGTTGTTGTGACCCTGTGTGTGTGTGTGTGTAACCCTGTGTGTGTCTATGTGACCCTGTGTGTTTGCGCGATTTCTTTGAGTGTGAAGAAGCAGCCCTGTAATGACTTGCTCACGCCTCTGCTGGTGGAAGGGCCTCTGGACTATATTTCGACTTACTCTGTAATGATGGGAGTTGCCACACACTACACCAAATTCAGGTTGCTGAGTTCAGTGTGCAATACTGCAGCACACAGACAAAGATTAACCACAATTATGTCGCTACTAGGGAGACAAAGGCGATTGGGGGTGGTCCTGACCCCCCCCCCCCATATGGTGCCATGTTGGACTTTATAGGTGCTTATTAACGTGACCCGACAGTTGTGCTGTGGGAGGTATTTGTCCTGGTACTGATGTAGGTCTGCTCGGTCCATGAGAATTGCTTCCTAAAGCCGATCTTTCAGGAGAGCGGTGTCGAGTGCTTCTTTGCTCTCCTTAGCGACGATTCTCCCCACACGTTGGAGATATCGTCAGGTCTTCTGAGTTCTCAGAAGAAAGATAAGATGTGTGTGCCTTAATGCCATGGCAAACACAAAAACAAAGATCCCCGGTATGATAATAATAATAATTGCATTTATAGAGCGCTTTTCACCCGATGGTCACAGAGCGCTGCTACAGAGCTCCTGAGAGAACGGCATCAACGACATGAGAATGGAATATCAGCAACAATAGCGTTTTTTGGGTTTTTTCTTTACAAATCCGAACTGTGGAGAGAGCAGCATGTCAACAACATCATCAGGACAGTTAAACTGTAAGTCAAATAATAGCAACAAATCATTGGACATAAAGTAAGTGGAAAAGAAATCGTCAACAAACAAGGAAGGAATAGATGTTCCCGAGCAGGCGCAGGTCGGCAGAAAGCCATCATCCGGGCATGACAATATTGAGCCGCATCACTAGTCCTAGCCAGGGGGCTTGAAAGCCTTACGAACAAGTGAGTCTTGAGACAATATTTGAAGATGCCCAGGGACTCAGCTGATCGAATCTCCAAAAGAAGGGCATTCCAGAGTCTGGGAGCAGCACGCGAGAAGGCTCTGTCACCCATCGAATGGCACATGCAGCAATCCCGTATTGGAGGATTAAAGCTGTCGTGTTGAGGAGGGTGCCTGAAGTAGTAGGTCACGGATTTATGTTGGAGCAGTGCCATAGAGAGCCTTATAGGTGAGAAAGAGGATCTTGAATTCAATCCTGTTTTTAATTGGTCAACATAGGAAAGAGTCATTACTGCAATGCACTTCTCCCTGGCAAGGATGCCAGGGAGCAGTGCATTGCGGTAATTGATTCGTGAGGAGATGAAGATGTGTATTAGCTTCTCAGCATCAATAGGTCACAGGATGTTGCGCAGTCTGGCTATATTTCTGAGATTGAAATAGGCTACCTTCGTTACCTTGTTTACGTGTGTCTCGAAGCTGAGTGAAGAATTAAGAGTCACACCTAGACTCCTGATTGCTAAAGCAACTTCTGTGGTTTAGTCGTTAAGCATCAATTGCATATGTTAAGCCTTAGACAATTGGTGCGGGGTTCTGACAAGAAAAAATTCTGTTTTGTCACCATTTAGTTTCAGAAAATTTGAATTGAGCAAGACCTTCACAGTTGACAGTGAGGACGACATGCAAAGACCAGACACATTGATGGATGGCTTTGCATGGATATAGATTTGGATGTCATCGGCAAAGCAATGGTAGCTGAGATTGAGGCTGTGCAGGATATGGCTAAGTGGTTGTATGTAGATGCTGAAGGGGAGTGGGCCGAGAATTGAACCCTGAGGAACTCCAGACAAAACAAGATGGATCTCTGAGTTTTGTCCTCCGAGGCTTATAAACTGCTTCCGGTCGGAGAGGTAGGAGCTCAGCCAATGCAGGTCAAGTGCCGTTAGCGAGCGTCTATGAAGGTCGACACGAGGAGGTGGGCGACCAGCACCACGCCCGGTGGCCTTTGTCCCTCCAGTGGCAATGTTTACACACTGCACTAGGTACTCATTTTAGGCTGAGTCCACTAGGGGAGGCCTAGGACCGGTTCAGAAAATTGGCAGTGCGCGGGTTTCAAATTCGGGTCGCCCAGTTTGTAATAATAATCATTGCACATCAAAGCGCTTCTCACCCGAGGGTCACAAAGCGCTGCACTGAGCTGTGGAGAGAACGGCATGTCAACAACAACATCAGAGCAGATCAATTGAAAGTCAAATGATGGAAGTAATTTAGAGAAGGACATTCAGCGCGCTAACCGCTGAACCGCTGCTCCCCACAATCCCATGGCATAACAAACAAAGATCCCCATATAGCCTTAACAGACTGTAGGATCAAGTGCCGTTAGCAAACACCAATGAAGGTCGACACGGCACACGAGGGGGTGGGTGAAAAACACCACGGCCTGCCGCCTTTGTCTCTTTAGTGGCAATATTTCCACATTGCACTAGGTACTCATTTGAGGCTGAATCGACCTCGGGGAGGCCCAAGACTAGTTCAAAAAATCGTCACTGGAGTGTTGGCCGTGAGCAGGATTCGGACTCAGGTCGCCAGGTTTGTAGCCCAGCACGCTTACCGATGGGCCACTGCCCCAATTGCGCACACATATATATATATATACGTACACTCACAACCACACCAACCGTTGCGATACGAGTGAGGAGGTCTTTATTTAATAACAGAGAATGTAATCGGATTGTTTTTGTGGTGGGCCCTCTGTGGAGCTTGCTGCCCTTGTTTGAAATGATAGGCCATGTGAAGCTCCGATTCTCATAATTTTAATTGATGTCAGAGTACCTGTCCTACAGCGATATTGTTCCAAGCGTGTAACACGTTGTTCTGACGTCCCTTGCTGATGACGTTTGCTGCTGACATGACTGCTTTGACCTGGACTTTTTATTCCTGTATGAAAGCAGAAAAAATATATTTAGTGGTATTAAGAGGGTTGACGGTACTCATGCAAATGTTGAAATTTAACGCTGAGATTTCGTTAATGTTTCAGAAGATAAATCATAAATAAGTGGGAACTCAAGTTGAAATTAAAGTCTTGGTGTTGTACAGATAAAATGTGTGCTCATGACGATTTTAACCCAGTATCCCCAGTGCGGATATACACACAACGTCTTGCGCCATTATATATATAGATTCTTGTTCGGGAAATGTCCTGTTTTCTCCGACATATGACTCCTCGCTCTAAATGAGCGATGTGGCAGCTCTCAATTTCTTATGTGGCTTAACGCTAGTGGTGGAAATTCTACGTTCACGTGGCAGGCATCATTCTACACATTCAGCAGGACAGCTGTTAAGTTTTGACGAGGCCATATTCATTTGTATCAACATCGAACGTAGGATTGGCTGATTTGAAATCTAATCAGGATTTGCAATAGCAGGTTATTACGTTAGCATTTGATGGCTTGGCTTATTTGATCCAGTGGCTCACCCTTGAATGTAATAACAGTGGCCTTCTATCACTTTTAATCCTCGATTGAGTCTCAAGACTGCCAGGGATGTTTGAACTTGTGGTTTATCGAGTGTGTGATGACTCGGGTGTGGAGCGGTGGTGTAGCGGCTAGCGCGGTTGGGTTTGAATCAGGTAACCCGAGTTCGATTCCCGTTTACAGCCAACACCAGTGACGATTATCTGAAAAGGTCCTGGGCCTCCGCTAGGTTGACTCAGCCTCAAATAAGTACCTGGAGCAGTGTGTAAACAATTCTACTAGGTAAACAAACGTGTCTTGGCGTGGTACTAGAAACCAATCTCCTCGTGTGCCGTGCTAGACTTAATAGGTGTTCGCGAACAGCACCTGACCCATAAATCTGTTAAGGTTATAGAGGGGGTCTTTATCTTAACAACAGTTGCCTCTTCTGTACTACAAAAAAAAATCCATGTAATAAAAAAATAATCATCTCACAGAAGCATGAGAGCGCTGGGTGTGATTGTTCCGAGTGGAGCATTACATCATTACAGTGATGGAGGTTTTCACGGCTCGACGACTTACAATTGTTCTTAAGAGTTGCTATTTCGGGACGGCCACTGTGAGCGTTTCTCCCTTTCTGCTTCGCGACCTCTTATCTCCCACGTTGGAGGCATCACAACTCTGAGTCGTTTAGTTAAACCTGACGATGCTTCCAAATTTGGAGGCGAAATATTGCAACGGGGAGAGGATGTCCTGAAAAGAGCAGCTCTGAAGCTAAATTATCATTTTGTTATTGTTACTAGCAGAGTATCTGCCATACTGGCAGTCTTGGTCTAAACGTATGACACCTTCTTCTGCTGTCTCCTGTCGATGACATTTTATGCTGACGTTACTGCTCTGATCTGGATTTCTTCCAAATGTCCTTTTGGGACTATTGCAGCTGGCTCATAAGTTGCGGAACAGTCATCAATATGCCGGAAGTAAGACTTAAAGGCATTTGTTGTTGTTCAGGTAAAATTGCTGCCTATGAATATTCAAGCCCGTTAACCTCAGTGCGGACATACATACATACAAACGCTTACTCCACTACACACAGATCATTATCCAACTGGAAAAACAAACCAACCTCGGTTTTGGTTGCCTCTGGAGAGACTGACAGCTCCCTCAGTTGCTGTCTATGCGGTGTTAGGAAAGCCGGGACAGGTGGCAACCTCTCCAAAGCACTATGCCTACTCACATCCGTTCAGCATTGAGATTTACATCGTTTAATTGCTGCGCTTAATGTCCCCTTTGCAGCTCTAAACTTAATTTAGCCCCGTATTAAACACGTGGTGAATATTAATACCGTACAGTAGGATGTGGTGCAAGTCATGGATTAACTTTATTAAAGGTTTTCATCACATTTTATGGCCTTGACCTTAAAACGATCGTCTGGAGCTTTTGAAATAGTAATTGCTGCTTTTCTGGGACGTCATAAGCGGTCGTGTTAGGCATACGCTCGTCCTTGTCATGGTAATGTGGAGATTCCACTGCTTAGGTTAGGTCCATAAGTGTAAATAAACTTGATCGTATTGCTCGTTTGAGTAGGGAGGCACTTTGAAGCAGAAATCAATACCATGGAATTTAAGCAAATAAACTTGATGAGGCCAGAGTAAGAGCTGGGAGGTGTGCTGGGTGGATTGTTACATTGCAGGATTGTGAGAGATGGTAACGGCTTGGAGATGCATTCATCCTATAGAAGGTTAGGATGATGAAGATGAATTGTCCTGTGAGGCCCTCTGTGTTCACATTAATTTTAGTTATTCTGGCTCGTATGTAGCTGTTGAAGAGAGCTAAGAGGAGCTAAGAACTTGTTCTCTTGATACTTTCTGAGCCACTCCCCCAGCTGCTCACAACCAGAGTTGTGAACACACTGTGTGTGTCATGATGGTGTCACGCTGATAAAAAAGTTCATGGGGAGGTCACTGAAAGTATTGATGTGGTTGTCACAGCCTTATGTGCGAGTGTATGAGACTTGCCCTCCATAGCTGTTCTCTTGCGACTACTGTGGCGAGCAATCCTCTTGTCGCTTTAGCAAGATTTCACTTCCAGATTTGGAGGCATATTCAGATCCTGATGGTCTTCAATGGACTGGCACCTCTCGTGCCATCTCATATGGAAATATGCCCCACATATACCCACTCCAGAGTTGTTGTCTTCCCCGAAAACGTCCAATTAGACTCCTTGCCTTCAAAACTTGACGCGACACTTTCTCTGTCATTCTCCTTGTGTTTGATTTCTCTCGTTTCACACGGCAACTAAGCATCTCAACAGCGTTCTAGATTTCTTAAGTCTTCTGGCGAGATGATTGCTCTTAATCAAGAATAGAGAGGCTGATTCATATTAAAATCCTGCCGCACCACTAATAGAAACGGGGAAGCTCATTTCATTCCAATTCGCAAAAATACCTTAGGCGGTTACTCTGCTAGCAAAAACTATAACGAATGATGCAACGAGAATTGCTCTTAAGAGCTGTTCTTTCAGTGTAGCCATATAGAGCGTTCTTCTTCCTTAGCAGCTAATGTGGAAGGCCTCCAGGGCTATCAGGTGATGGCTGTATGAGGTCCACGTCTCACAACCGTACAGCAGAGTGGTGATGCAGACTTCCCAGTACACGAGCACTTTGGTGTTCAGTCTTATCCTGCTGTTCCATAAAACGTTTTTCCTAAGGTGACCAAATGAGAGAGAAGATTGTTTCAAGCAGTTCTGAATCTCCTCATTCGTGGCGGCATCTTCAGTAATGATATTGCCAAGGTATGTAAAAGTTGTGACAGTAACCAACTTGTCCTTGCACTGTGAAGGATATTGAGTGAAATGGACGACCATTGCTCCATTGACGGATAATCTCTGTTTTCTGGGTATTGACAGTGAGACCCATTTGCTGTAAGCATTTACAGAAGCAAATATGGTGATTTGCAGGGCCTCTGGTGTGAGCTACCAGGGCACAGTCATATACATGCTGTAAACTCAACCATTCATTCAGAGGACAACTTGGAGGTGGCCTGCTGTCTTCTGATATAAAAAATGTTGCCATCCAGTCAGAAGTCGATGGAGACTCCAGCCCGTTTCTCAGTCCTCTGATGTAGTAGCGTGGAGACGCAGGTGAGGAAGATGTTGAAAACAACTGGGGCCAACACGCAGCCCTGTCTGACTCCCGACTGGATGCAGGAAGGTTCAGAGTTTTGATCTTCCACTGCTACCCGTGCCATCATCCCTGTAGGAAATTGTTTCAGAATGTTAAGAAACCTGGGTGGGCAGCCAAATTTCGCTAACACCCTCACAGAAAGTCCCTGTTGACCATATCAAATGCCTTGGAGAGGTCATTAAAGGCAATGAACAGGTCTTAGTGCTGATTTCGCTTTTTTTCCTATAATTGACGGAGCACAAAAATCATGTCTGCTCTCCCTCTGTATTTTCGTTTCCAGACTGAGATTCTGGGATAATGTGTATCGACAAAACATGTGTAAGCATGCGGAGCATAACTTTAGTTTGGACCTTTCTAGCAATGCAACAAAGAGATTCCCTGACAGTTAAAATGCTCAGCCCAGCGCTCCACTATCAAGGCCTGGTCTTTGATGAGCTCAGCCCCATCAGCTGATGGTTCAGGTGCCATGGCACAATTCCTGGAACAGTAGATAGTGCTTATTGTATCATAAAAAGATGTGCCTCTCTTTCTTGTGAACTTATGATTGGATTTCATTGGCTTTTGAGATCCACCATTTGTTCTGCAGGCTCTGCAACGTGGTTCGGACCTCTGAACGACGAGTTTGATACTATTTATGGAGGATTTGGGGTGATGGATTGTTAAGGGTAGCTTGCTGTGCATGGATATGTCTCCGGAGCTGTCATTAAACCAGTCCTGGTGTTTTGTTTTTGAATCTAATGAATTGGGCTGCAACTATTCAGTGAATCTCCACTTTTCATCCATCCCACAATCTGATTTGATGAGTGGCTGTGCATCCGATAGCTTGTCAGCTATGGCACAGTAGACGTTGTTCCTTATGTCCTCGTTTTGGAGGCTGGCATAGTGGACGGATTTCCGTTTTGGCCCTCCTCTGCATCTTACAGGACAAATTTGCAACCGAACTTTAGCCAGAATCGTCCTATGATTTGTCCAGAAGTCTGTTCCTTGCATTGCCCGAATGTGGAGCAAATCCTTAAGATCGCCCTGCTATATGATCTCATCTCATCTCATTATCTGAAACCGCTTAATCCTATATAGGGTCACGGTGAGCCGAGTCTATCCCGGAAACACAGGGCGCAAGGCAGGGTTACACCCGGCGACGGGACGCCAGTCCATCGCCGGGTGTATATGATGACATAGTCAACAGGTGCCAGTGTTTAGACCTGATATGCATCCAAGATGTTTTATATTTGTTGTTTTGCTGTAATATGGTGTTTGTGAGATCGTGTTCTGTGCACAGACTCAAGAGTCCGTATGCCATTGGAGTTAGAATGTCCAATTCCATGATCACCAATCACGCCACTCCAAGTCTGCTTATTCCTCCCAACTCTTGCAATAAAGTCGCAGAGCCAAAACTGCCTTGTCACTTCTTGGGATATAATGGAGTACTTCACCAAATAACTGATAGGAGCAGTCCTTCTCTTCAATGTCAGATGGTAAGGTCAGTGCATAAGCACTGATTTGGGTGACATATCGTAATTTTTCAAGGGGAAGATCGAGAGACATTCTTCTTTCATTTATGCCAACTGGTGTTTCTGTAAGCGTGGGTAGGAAGCTGTTCTTAACTGCAAACCCGACTCCATGCAGATGTTGACCGCCATGGGGGTATCCTTTCCAGAAAAAGAGTGAAGCACTCACACACTTAAGTGAGTGAGCCTTCTCCAAGTCGTCTGGTCTCACTGAGTACTGCAACGTCCATGCTGTAGCGCTTCATCTCCTTGGCAACAAGTGCTGTTTTGCGTTGGGATAAGTACCGCGCCTAACATCTAAAAGCGTGCTAATGTTCCAAATTGCGAGTCTCAGAGGTGTGCTTTTTATTCGTATTTTTCGACTGCAAAATTGAATGACCTGACATGTGCGGTTTCCTGTCCAGGTATAGTTGCTGAGTGGGCAATTTTTAGGCCACCTTTTTTAGGCCTTTCCCCAGCTGGGATGAGCAATGCGGTCCCCAAACAGGTCTGCTCAGACGCATAGGGGTGTGCCGGAATCATCCGCTAATGCTGACGACCGTTGCCCTAAGCCGCTGGTGTGCAGAGGTCTGACTATAGGCTTCCAGCTCATTTAGACCGCCCCTATCGCCAGACACTACATCCCGCCAGACTTGATAAGTTTGGGGACTCATAGCTGCAACTAAAGACACCTCTGTGGTGATGTATTTAGAGTGGTATTGGGGGTGCGCTCGTCCCAGCACAACTATCTTGATGTCGATGAGATGGTTCCATTGGCAACGGAGACCCTGGACGATTGGTCACCTCCTCATAATTACAGGCTGCGGGAAAACCGGTTTGTCGGAAAACCACCTTAAAGCGTGATCTCCACAGTTTGCTTACCTATCAGTTGAGCTGTCATATCCTCTGTATTCCCAGACTCATCAACAACTCAGTTTGAACGATACTAGGGCATGCCCACATAGAGTGTGCCTGCACCTGGCACCTATGGGGACCAATGCAGCTCCAAGATCCCCTACTGATCAGCCTGAGGTCATGAAGACACTCAGTTACTGTGTGTGCCACGAGGCGGCCCAACAGGAATGTTGATGAAGGAGAGGCTATATACTGGAAAGGGAAGGCTTGAGCATTGGGCTGATACCCGGTTAACCACATGGGCTGGCCAGCGGCAACAGGCTGGGAACAAGAGGGTTGCAATCGTCTGCGTCAGACAAATAATAATAAATAATTTCGAACGCGTGTCACACATTCATTCAACGACACAGATGGGCAAGAAAACCGCAGGGAGGGGGGAGGAAGGCAGCACGCGCTTAGCCGGCGCCAAGTTTTTGCCAGACATTGCAATTGCCAATTAATGTTTTTTATGGTTGTGGGAGGGAACCGGAGAACCCAGAGGACACCCACGCAGAACACGAGACACACACACGAACTCAACTGAAAGGTGCCCTAGTCGGGATTCGAACCGCCTCGGGCAGGGCCTTCTTTCTGTGAAGCTCAGACGTTAGGTCTGCATCAACAAGGAGACTTTCGCAGTGGACCGAGCCAGGGCCGCTCGTTATTGACACGCAGGATGGGGTTCGGTGATGGCTTGGAGTGCGCGAGTTACATCGCTCGACGTCGAGTGTCACAATGTATTGATGTCAGGTTTTCTCCGCTCGATGGGTGAGAATTTCTCTTAAGAGCTTCTCTTTCGGTATAGCAGTTTCGAGCATTCCTCTTCTCTCGTGTGCGATCTTTCGCCTCCCACGGAAGCCTGATGATGCCTCCAATGCAGGAGGCGAGACATCACTGGAGAGAGGAGGAATGCTCAAAATAGCTATGACAAAAGAGCTGCTCTCAAGAGCAATTCTCAGTTAGTAATTGTCAATAATAATAATATATAATGTTAATATACAGCCCTCTCATGCGTTGCTCAGCCCAATGCCACGACAGCCATTCTGGAGCGAATTTGGCCTCTTGTTCCACAGTAACACTGCTGATTGAGATGACTTCGATACTGCTGCCACTGATGATCATGGTGATGGTGATGATGAGAATACTTTTTATGATACTGATTATGATTATTGAACTGCCGCTGATCATGATAACGATCCTATTGCTCATTGTGATTTTCGGTGCAGCATTTGTGCGTTTTTCTGCTGTTCTGCGTGGGATTCCTCTGTGTTCTCCGGTTTCCTCCCACAACTCAGCCTGGCTGATTCTCTCCCTCTTTGCGTTTTCCCCACATTTCCATATCCGTGTCTCATCCACCTCCAGTCGTGGAGTGATGTAAGCCGCCCTGGATAAGGGCGTCTGCTAAATAATAATTATTTTTTGCCCGCGTTATAAACTATTATCACTAGAACGATAGTGCAGCTGATAACAATAAGAGAGTGATGTAGCTGCTGCTCATGCGATGATGCGAAGTCCGGAGACCCGTCTCAACGGATGGTCCCCAGATCTCGACTCACGCTGAGCTGCTCCACGGACACGGTGCCAGATCGCGTCGTCCGCAACGATCCGGGCGCGAGCCGTCGCTAACGCCGTCGCCCACAACCGGTTTCCGCACAACGGCGAGACCTCGCGCCGCCGTGAGACATTTCTGCTAAAATAACGTGACCTTGAGTTCGTCGGAACATACGCTTCGATTGATCCATTTGCCAGCGAGCGTCCGTTTGTGCGGCACAATGCTTTCTAAACGCTGGTGGGGAAGGTGACATGTGTTTGTAGTGGAGGAGGATGCGGTCACGACACGGTCCCGTCGTTCACAATGATTCGTTTGTTGCCTCTGACGATTACATGGCTTTACAATTAGGGATGCCACCTAGAACCCTCACAGCTGCTGTTTTGTAGATGAATGCCTACGATGGTGTCCTTGGCTGACAAATGATTGAAGCTTTGCAAATATATATTCATAAACCGGATCAAATGTTTGAATATATGTTTGTATGTATGTAGGAGGTTTGAATCCTTCATCAACAGATATTTTCTCAGCACAACAAGACGCGCATTTATTTAATTATTTTTTCTTTTCTGAAATTTTTTAAAATATACTTTTAAAACGTTAACACTTTCAGCTTTTAATACCCACTTATGCACCATGTACCACCAACGCTCTTAAGCACTATTTTATCTCAATCCAGGTAGAAATCGAGGTCTAAGCAGTTACGTCAGCAAAAAATGACACCAACAAGAGACATCGGAGGAACGGTTTACACACTTAGACCCAGATCACGCATACTCTGCTAGTAATAATAATGGTCTTGTGATTTTCCACGGAACAGAATCCAACTGTGAAACACTCCTAAAACGCCCCGAAACACTCGGTACATGGCATCTGTCTCAGCTCATCAATTCTGCGTGATGTTCGCAGAATGGCTCGGTTCTCCAGTGGAAAAACAACTGTATCCTTCCTGAGCAGTGCCAGGGCTGGCTTGACATAGCCCGGCATGGCTCGGTTGTGCAGTGGAAAAGCAGTGGGAACTCCACGCCAAGACTGACCTAGCACGGCCCAGCAATGGCTCACTTGAGCAGTAGAAAAACAACCGAGCTACTGCTGTGCCATGCTGAGGCTGGCTCGTCAAGGTCCAGCACGGCTCGCTTGTGCAGTGGAAACAAATCAGGATTTTCGAGCAGCACCCTCTCAGTTCCATGACCCCGGACTCCCAGCATGCCTGCAGGGAGCTGCTCGACGTTAATTCACGGGGCTTGTCGTACAGAGGGTGGACGTGAAACCCCTGTTGCCAACACGGGTCTCGTAGCCAGTGGCAAGGGTTTGCGATGGAGAAATACATTTTTTTAGGAATGAAAATAGCAGCGGCTGGTTCATTCATTATACCTTTAGCGGAGCTCTGCTGGTAAATCGTGCTCTTTGGCATTGCAGCTGAAAGCAAAGTAAAATTCGTGCGGTGGTAATAGATGCTGTGGTTGTTGCAGTGTTGGATAACCAAGAGATGGGCTGTCTGTGTGTGTGTGTGGAGCGGCGGTACAGCACTTAGTGCTCTGCGCTACAAACCCAGTGATGCGAGTTCGATTCCTCATCACGATCGGCAGCATTGAGAGCTTTCCAAATCCGTCCTGTTCTTCCTCTCAATCGATCTTTCCTTAAATGAATACCTAGTGCAGTGTACAAACATCGCCACTGGAGAGATAGAGGCGGCCAGGCATGGTGCTCGCTACCCACTTTCTCGTGTGCCCTGCCGGCCTTCACGGGTGCTGAGAGCGCTTGCCCAAACAGTTTATATTTAGTATGCCTGTGCGCCTTCCTGTGTGTGTGAGCGTGCATGCATGACGCACATGGGGTAGCTCAGCGGGTAGCATGTGGGACGACAAATATGGCGACCCGAATTCGAGTTCAACGTACGGCCCGGCACTCCACAGGTTGACTCAGTCTTAAATGAGTAGATAGTACAGCGTGCAAACATTGCCATTAGGGAAACAAAGGCGGCGTGGTGCTGGGCACCTACCTCCTTATGTGCCTAGTCGACCTTCACACAGGATGGCACTTTACCCAACAGTCTGTTAAGGCTATAAGGGGGATCTTTGGCTGAAAAATTCTGTCGATCACGCCTGTGATTTCGCGCCCGTGAGCGTTTAGGTGGCCTCACTGGTAATTGATGTCTTCTGTCTGAATGAGACACATATGTTTGGTCTGGACGGGATGACCTGGTGGAAACCTACACGAAATGCGTGGAGATTAGTGAGACAGGCGTAAATTTGTGCAGACAACGCAACGCAGCGCTCGCTGCTGTGGCACCACGGCTTCGACTGCGGACTTGTGACGGCTTACAGCGGTAACACCATGGCGAGGATCAACATTCACTCCGCGATAGATCAGCCAGTGAGCAGGGACGAGCAAAGACTTCTTGATTTTGATGCTTTATTGGAACACCAGAAAACGCGAGCAGCCTACATCTTGACATCCCTCTCGTCCCCCCCGGGCGATTCCTCTCTCTGTCTCTCTAATCGGCCCTCCTTATATTCCCCCGTGGCCCCTTCCAGCGCCTACCAAATGACATCACCCCTCTACCGTAAACACCACGAGACCAGCTCACGAGTTCCGATCACGAGGAGATCAGATGAGTCACCATCACAGGACTCCGCGGGACGAAAACAGGAAACACCACGGGACAACAACAGGAAGCTGACGTCGACTCACAGCCCGTACTGTCCGTCCGTCCCCCCCACGTGCCCCCCCCCCAGAAAGCCCCAACTCC
>JAZEWT010000021.1:9497435-9518549 GCA_036362905.1 Mordacia mordax
TGGCTTCTTAGTACGTGATAGTGTGATGGCTTTTTTGATAGTCATTTATCTGTTCTTCTAAACGATGGATTTTCGTTTCCCAAGTTACGTTTCCTTTACGTTGAGTTAATGTGTAAGATTTTAAATTTACTTGGTCTTTTGTGTTGATGTAAGTTTTCACGGCACGGGGGTGGTCTCAGTAGCTGCTCTTTTGAGATAACCGCGTCAAGCATTCTTTCTCCCTGCTTCGCGTCGTTTCGCCTCCCACTTTGCAGGCATCATCTGAAGCCTGATCAAAATCTTGATGATGCCTCCAACATGGCATGTGAAATGTCGAGAAGTAGGGAGGAGGAGCAGTCGATATTGCTAGCCAGAGAGAGCAGCTCTTGAGGGAATTTGTTGTGATGTCATTCGTTATTATTATTGCTACCAGAGTAACCGCCCCACAGTATGTTTGTGAAGGAATTATGATGAAATGAGCTTACTCGTTTCTATAAATGCTGTGGCAGGATTCTAACACGAATGGGCACGGAATGACACACACAGGCTCTCACCTTAATGAAAAGTAATCATCTCGCAAGAACTCTAAGAAAGCTGCAATGTTTTTAAGATGCTAGGTTGCCATATCAAACGGAGGATGATCAGACGGAAAATCAGTGACGGATTAAGTGTCAGGTCAGGTTCAAGAGCACAATGCACTGCACATAGTCACCCAACCCATAATGCACCGCGCAGTCCCGCAACCCACAATGCACTGCATAGTCACCCATCCCACGATGCCTCACACATTAACCCAACTCACAATGCACCGCATTCACTTGAACCTATAATGCAATATGCAGTCACCCAACCTATAATGCACCTCGCAGTCACTCAACCCATAATGCACCGCACAGTCACCCAAACCACAATGCACGGCACAGTTACCAAGGTCACAATTCACTGCAGTCACCCAACCCACTACATCCTGCAGTCCCCCAACCCACAATGCACCGCTCAGTCACCCAGACCGAAATGCACTACAGTCACCCAACCCACAATGTACCACAGGAGATAGTTGCCTGCTAAGTAGTAATAAAAAACCCCAAAATGTTGTTGTCGATTTGCCATTCATACGTCGTTCTTGCTGACATGTCATTCTCTCCACATCTGTATGCAGAGCTTTGTGACCCTCGGGTGAAAAGCGCTGTAGATGTGCAATTTTTATTATTAAATTAGGAGGCCTTGCCTCCCGACTCAGTTCCCTCTTCACCACGACGGTCCGATACAACGCCTGCATTTCTGCAGACGTTGTTGTCATCCGTCTGTCAATCTCACGCTCCCGTTTACTCTCACTCGTGAACTCGACTCCGAGATGCTTGAACTCCTCCATTTGGGTAAGCTGCTCACCCCCCCACCCAGAGGGAGCAAGCCACCTTTTGTCGGGGGAGAACCATGGCCTCAGATTTGGAGGTGGTGATTTTCATCCCCACAGCATCACACCATTCGAGTGCACGCTGAAGATCACAGTCTGATGAAGCAAAGAGGATAACATCTGCAAAAAGCATAAATGCCACACTCATATCCCCAAACTGCCTACACTCCGTTCCTCAGCTACGCCTTGATATCCTGTCCATGAAAATCCTATGCTGTTCTTTCTGTTCATAAATGAACTCGCAGCACCAAATTGTGCCAATATGAAACCCTAGGCATAATCATAAAGTAAATTTCCACTACACAAAAATCACCAGCACAATTATGACGGTGGTGGTGGTGGTGATTATTGATGGTTTATGGTTGATTGTTGATGGTTGTTTTGATGATGGTTGTTTTGATGATGGTTGTTTTGATGATGGTTGTTTTGATGATGGTTGTTTTGATGGTGGTTGTTTTGATGGTGGTTGTTTTGATGGTGGTTGTTTTGATGATTGATGATTGATGATGTTGAGGGTGGTGGTGGTGATTCTAATAATGATGCTGAGGGTGGTGGTGGTGGTGATGATGGTGGTGATGATGATGATGGTGATGATGCGACTATAAGGACGGACCTTGGTTGAATTTTTCCCTTTGCATCGAAGATTAGACCTCCAGCAAAACGGTGGCGATGTTGAAGGTTCGGTGTTGATTGTGCAAGAGCTGCGGCATCTGGCATAAGGAAGGAAGCAATGGCGCGGTGTCTCCAGCATTTAATTGCATTGGCTGTGCGATGACCTCTTGAGCTTGCTCCATAATAATAAACGAGTTTACCACGGAGAGTTGCAAACAAATAGTTTGTTTTGTTCAATAACGATGCAAATGCGCCTACGCCCTTCAGCACTGGTGTTGCCGATCAATTGTGTCGCTAATGATGCGAGGCCCTTAATTAAAATGTGCAACATTCGCACGTCATCTGCTCGGGCTGGCATGGGACGCGTGAATCTGAACATAAACCCAGTGCAGCTGCATGGGGATTGAGGGGGTGCTGTCAGACGAGCGACTGAGTGAGAAGCGAAAAAGGCGAAATTAATTTCGAGTTAATTTATTAAGAGATTATTATTTTTCGTGTCCTCATAGAATGAATAAATTAACACGCCAGGTTATATTTGGGGGTAAATTGTCGTGACAATTAAAGTTTGAAAGGGTAGTGTGTTGTAAGAATATGCGATACATGTCAATGGTGGTGATTGATGTGTCACGTACGACAATTCACGCAGAGAGCGAGAATAACTCGGAGGAACTGCAGAGAGGTAAAGGAAAGGCAAGGCAGGCGCGCGGTAAACCAGTGCCAACATTTCTCACACGTATTACTCTATTGTGACGTTATTTGTCACACATCGAATGTTTAAATGTAGGCTTTCACAGCTCGATGCATTAAAAACGCTCTCCATCACTGTTCTTTCGGGATAGTCATGTCGAGTGTTCTGTCTCTCCTTTGCGACGTTTCGACTACCACTGATGTGTGTTCTCTCTCCGGACAAACTCCACACAGAAGGTCACCCGAGCCGGGAATCAAATTCACGCTCTTCTTGGTACAGGGCGCCAAGCGTCGCCGCTGCGCCACAGCACCGGAATGAACGACGTGGTCACGGGTGGTTACGTCGTTAAACGCGTTGAGAGTACACCTCGTCGGTTGGCACAGACGCGTGCTGCTTCGGACCGGCGATTCATTATAACGGCGCCTGGCAACAAGGACTCGTAAACCTCCGGATACATCCGCAAGCACCCGTTGTCCCAAGTGCCGTCGTTACACTCACTAACGCACACTGTCGCTATCTGAACCATCTGTGGTCATTATCCGGGTACTTATATCCATATGTGGCGTGCGTGTCCGTGTGTCTTTATGTGTGTGTGTGTGTGTGTGGGAGGCCTCGTGGCAATCAGTTGAGCAGCATTATCTTTTATTCACTGCGTAATGATATGTAGACGCAGAACGCCTGCCGTGTTGCTCCCTACACGAAGGTTGTAGGTATTCTCGACGACAGTTATGCCCTCCTTTCTCTGTGCTTGCAAAACATGCACCTATTTAGAGGAACACCTGCACTGTCTTGGAGCATTCAGGCTGGCCTGCCTAACATCCATCCTGGGTTTATCCAGCCTGACTTGTGTGAGTAGCTCACAGATCCTTGAAAGACATGGAAACAGTCCCATCACTGAGCTTCTCCGGCAGGCGAGGTTGCGCTTACTGAATCGTGTAGCATGAAGGTCAACCCAACACATCCCCAATCAACTTCTGTTTGGCCAGATAGTGGGGACACGGGATGGTGCAGAGATGAGCTGGTGTCTTACAGCCACATAGTGGAGCTGATCTGACTTGCGGACGCTTGCTACCAGTCACGGTATCAACATCGGTTTTGCCAAGGATGCTCGTGACGGATGCGACTGAACAGTGCCGGGCTAGGTACAGATTGGGGCTTCTGGGCGCTAGGAGGCAGCTGCTCTCTGTCAACAATAGTGGGTGGAAGAGCGACGCTCACAAGAACGAGCAGATTACTGGGAGGCTAAACACAGGCAGGAGGCACAGTGGGTAGCATAGGTGATGAATCTGCCAATCATCTCAATACTTACCCAATAGCATTTGAGTGTGTTCCGCGACCTCCGAGCATCAAGGTTTTGGTACTTGATGTTACACGTTTAAAAAAATGTAGCTTTTCTATTCTACTATATAGAAGAAACCGTTATTTGTCCCGGCGGCACGGTGGCCCAGTGGGTAGCGATATCGCCTCACAGCAAGAAGGCCCCGGGTTCGAATCTCGGCTCGGGTGCCTTTCTGTGTGGAGTTTGCATGTTCTCCCCATGTCCGCGTGGGTTTTCGCCGGCCACTCCGGTTTCCTCCCACAGTCCAAAAAACATGCTGCTGCATAGGTTAATTGGCTTGCAGACTAATTTGCCCTCAGTGCCCGGTGATGGACTGGCGTCCCATCGTGGGTATATGCCTGCCTTGCAACCTGTGTCTGCCTGGATAGGCTCCGGCTCACCGCTACCCTGTACAGGATTAAGCGGTTCTGACAATGAGATGAGAGTTATTTGTCCCATAACAATTGCATTCAAAGCAGAATTGATGAGAAAAACAATAAAAAAATATATATTTAAATTTGTGAAATTCAGACAAGACAAGCTTCAATTGTCATGATTTAAGACTGACTGAAAAACGAGACAAGGTCGTCTTGTCTGATGTGATAACAAAGCACGTGTTAGTGATCAACATTTGTTTTGGAAAGAAATTCCACATTCTCATAGCAATGATCAATCTCCATTGGTCTATTGCTGTGATTTGAATGTGTGGATAAAACAAGACTGATTCAACTCACAGACATTAACCCACATCCTCAGTCAGTCAGTTCGCATTCAAGCTGGAAGGAACGTTGAGCTATGCAACTGGGTTCAACAGTTGTCTAGCGGGGAGCAGTATTTGTGATAGGAGCCAATCTTAGAGATGGGAGTCACAGTGTTACAGATGGAATCAGTGTTATAGACGGAAGTTGTTAATATGACAATTGTCTTTTTGACTGAGTGGAATTCCTGAGCCACAGTCACAGTGGGCCAGATATGGAATAAAAAGTTAATTATCGCAATTATGTCACATTGAGTCATCATCTCAATGTGACTTAATTGTGGCCTCAATCTCGGTGATGATTGAGGCCACAATCTCAGGACGCGCTTTTGGCTGTGTGGGATTATTTTAAGTGACTATAGATTTTTATACTTTCAGAAGGTTGTCAGGAATGTAATTTCAATGGAACACCACCATCTCATAGGTTAAGGTTGGGAGGTCAGAGGAAGATGCTACTCGTCCTGTTTCCCCATTCGCATGGTGAATCCGTTTACCTGTGAAGGCTCGACTCCTTTTGTGCTCCAGCATGATGAGGAAGAGAACGACATCCGATTGCTTCGGCCGTCGTTTTACCTCACGGAAAGCTTCACTTCCCGCGTTGGAGGCATCATTGGAAGCATGGCGGTACCTCCAACCTGGGAGGCAAACCTTCGCCAATGGAAGGGACTTGGACAGGGCTATCCCGAAAGAGTACCTGGAAAGTATTGGTGCCGGCTGGCTATGTGGCTGCTTCTCTGTGGGTTCATATCCATGTTTCGTCTATAACAAGGCATGGCATTTGCGTGGCGCGTTATAAATTGTGTCATTGTTTTTTGATTAATTCTCATACATCGATTCGTGGACTCTGACGGATACATCATCTCCACATTCAAATTGCAGTCAAAGCACTTCAATAAGCGCGCTTGCAAACACGGACGCGCGCAGAGAGACAGCCGACACCATGGACACAGGTTTACCGGGATCCTTCTGATCGCGTGCGGCGCACCTGGGCCACGTGGATAATCGGAGTGTTACCACCTCGGAGGCACAAAATACCGGGCTGTATCGTGCATGGGGTAACGGGAATAATCGCCAGAGGACTGTACCCCGTGTAAGTAGCAAAACACTCGGATGTTGAGTAATGTGAACGTTTCCCAGGACAGCTGCCGTCTGAAAAAAAGGAAGACGATCCTGGGAAAACTGGGACAGGTGGGAACCTTTGTCACATCTGTCGGCTGTTTCGGAACACAGCGGTTTGATGAAACATCTTTATTGATAGCAACGCTTTGTATGAATGTCCGCACTGAGGAGGCCGGTTCGAATCCTTCATAAGCACAATTTTATCTACTCCACACCAACACTGATGTCTTATTTCAGCTTTAATTCTCATTTATTGATTACTCCTCTAATACGATATGATAATGAATATTTGGATAATTTAAACAGCGCCATTCTGTGGGAGCTACACTGCAGAAGAGCACCATCTCAGCTCCAAATTCCCACTCTTGCACGAGGACCATCATCGAGCCTCTGCTAGTAAACGTAAAAAAGCCGGGGACGTTATTGAATCCTCTCGCTAGAGGAACCGCCGCCCTTGCCTAGGTGTGGAGAAGGAGGAGGAGAAGGGATGAGGAGGAGGGAGTTTATTGCTTAGCAACCGTGCGGTCTGCCCGTTGGCTGTCTCTCCGGCAAGCTCGGCGACGAGCGCGTTCCAGTGGGCGAACCGCTCTGACCTTCGAGAGCTCGACCACGGCCTTCAGTCACCGCGACGCGAGCGTTTTTATTCCCGTGCCGGGCAGGCGAGGCGACAGCGCTACCACCAGCGCCGCAGCCGTCGTCGCCGCCGCCGCTGCCGCCGGGCGTGAGCTTTAGCCACATTTCGAGAGGGAGAGAGATTGACTCTCGCGTTTATGTTGTGCGTGAGCGTGGCTCCGGGGAAACTCGTCAATTTAATCGGATTACAAGAGGCAGGCAGGCGGATTGTAGCCACGGTTGATTCTAGCGTCCTGACGATTTTTTAGCCAGATTGCCATTAATTGGTGTGCTTCAATTAATTAGCACAGGTTTCCCACTGAAATATGACGGCAAATCTAAGCGAGGATTATGGGCTGTGCTGTAGTTTCATAAACTGAGTTACAATGGAAAATATTTCATGTTTAAAAGTGGTGAATAGGTGCGGTGAGTGTTTGTGGAGAGCTGCGGAGTAGCGGTCAGAGCCCTGCGTTGTTATCCCGGCGACCAAAGTTAGGTTTCCGCGCACCGCCAATACAAGTGAGGATGTTCTGAACCGGTTCTGGGCCTCCTCTGGGTCAACGCAGCAGCAAATGAGTACCTGGTGCAATGTCCCTACATCGCCACATGGGAGACAAAGGCCGTCCGGTGTGGTGCTGGCCAACCACCCCTTCATGTGCCATGCTGGCCTTCATAGTTGCTCGCTAACAGCGATTAACCCTAGTCTTCTAAAGCTATATGAGGCCCTTTGTCTTCATATTTTTGTATTTATTTTTCTTCCCCCACACACAGATAAATGTGTATTCATGAAACGCGCCAACACACGTGTGCTTCATAAAAACCGCGCACATGTCCCAGCAGTAGCTGCTCAACGCACGTGACTCCACCTCGGTTTACCAAAGGCCCAAACAGTTTATGAAACTAAATGGACGAGACTTTAGTGCTGGAGTATGATAGAGATAGAGCGAGAACACTAGTCTTGCATTCCAGGCACAATTGTAAAATAAAAAATAGTATTTTCGCATGATGTGTTATTTATTTATTAAATGTGAATGACGTTTGTTTGCTTCTGAGCACAGTTAAATAATAATAATAAAGTAAAAGCTTACTTGTGTGAAGGTAATAATTTCTAAACATTCCACAAATAAAACCCTAATTAAAATTACACATTTTTACTTTACGTTCTTATGTATTACAGAGTCGACCAAAGGTAGAACTGATTAAAATAATCACTACTGAAGTTACCTGTAGCTGGGAATCGAACTGAGGTCTTTTGCACCACTACTCTCCCAAGCTCGTACACACAAGCAGAGCTATCCCATATAATAATAATTGCACTTATAGAGCGCTTTTCACCCGAGGGTCACAAAGCGCTGCACAGAGCTGCGGATAAAACGACATTAGAACGGAAAATCAGCAATAATAACGTTTTTTTTTTTTACAAATTCGAGGTGTTGTCTTTACGTCGGTAAGATAGATGTTTAGATGATAGATGGATGATTATTATTATTACAGCAAAAATTACCCAGTGAGCTTGCAGGCTTAAGATTCGGGATTCTTGCGACAGAAGAAACGTCCAAATAGAGCAAAGTAATAACGCTTAAATTCAAAGCGCAGATATACTCACCGTATAAATCTCCGAAAAATGTAAGCTAACAATGATCATAAAAGTAATCCGTAACACTTAAGATTGCACAAATAAGCAAACTCACAACGTTAACAAACTCACAAACGGTAGCACTCAAGATTGTATAGCACGTTAAAATAATAAAGGCGTTTAACAGTGCAAGAATGGCATGGGAGAAAATGTTAAGTTATATATTACAACAAGAGCAAGGAGCAAATGAAATCCTTTATAAAGAACAATTGTTTTTTTTTCAAAAACAGCTGTACCGAAATTTTTACGTTAATTGGGATATAATGTAACTCAATCATGGTAGTGACTGTTGCCTCAAGCTCGTGGCAATATTGTTCCTAAAGTGAGGGGCAGCTGTCACAAAAGCATTTATGCCGAATTTTGATGTGAATCCAGGAACATAGGCAGACAGCAGGTTGAGCGTCTAAGATGACGTTTGTTTGTAATGATGTAGGTTTTCATGGCTCGATATATAATGATTGCTTCCGAAAGCTGCTGTTTCGGGATAGCCATGTCGATCGCTCCTCCTCTCTCCTTCACGACATTTCACCTCCCACGTTGGAGGCATCCTCAGGCATTGTCACACATAATACATTAAATCAGGCCCTACCACGAGACTTTGCATTCCATCAGAAAGCTCTTTCATATCGCCGTGGTGGTGGCTTAGCAGTTCTCCACCATGTCTGCCGACATCCGACCGATTCCATCGCCAGCCTTCAATTTATTTAAGCGTATGTCTCTGGATTGGAGGTCGGCTCAACCTGTGAAGTTGGTGCTGCTCTACCGCCCACCTGGAGCCTCCACTTCTTTTGTCAATAAACTGTCTAAGCTGTTTTCTAAGATGTGCTCCAGTTCTGAAAGGATCCAGATTCTTGAGGATTTCAATATCCATGTTGACTCTCTAAAGAGCTCTCTTCTGACCTCACTTGGCTTCACTCAACACATGATATCTGCCACTCACAGATGTGGCCATACTCTCGACTTGGTTTGTTCATGGGACATATCAGTAACCAACCTGTCCATCACTGACCTTGGTTTGTCTGATCACTCCGCTGTGCGGTTTGATCTTCAAGTACCGCATCCCATTTCCATCACCAAGCGCCAAATCAAATTTCAAAACCTTAACCCCCTCACTCAAGACATATTCACCATAACAATCAACAGTACTTCACTCTCTGTCTTGGCTCACTCTGCTTTTGATGCGACAGCAGAAACTTACAACAACGTGCTATCAAGCATATGGGATTATTTGGCCCCATTAAAATCACACGATGTCTCAGGCAAAAAAACCATTCCCCTGGTATACTGCTGAACTGCGGGATCTCAAGGCGAATGCACGCAGGGCTGAATGGACTTGGAGAAAATCTGGCTTCACCGTTCATTCTCAAATCTTTAAGGAACCGCTTATCTGCTACCGCAAGGCACTTGACTGTACCCGTATCAGCCATCCTTCCATTATTCTGGCTGATACCTGCGACAAGTCCAAGATTATTTTCTTGACCATTAATCAGCTCCTTCATCCAACCAGTCACTCGCCCTCAATTTCCTTCACTCATAAAATTCAGGTGGGTCAGTTGATTCAGTTTTTCTCAGAAAAAACTGAAGCCCATCGTATCTCTACCCAGCCTCAATCACCAGCCAATACGCATTAGTCACATATATCCTAAACGCTTCGCACAATCCCATGAATAACACTTACTGATGAAGGTAATCTGACATTGTTGGCCTTTTGTCCAAATAAGACTCACGAAATTCGAAACACCCGACTAAATCTGATTGACCTAACTTGCAAACACCTATATAATATGTAATAAGTAGAACAAGTTTTTACAATTTCTGGCAATTATACAGGTGTTAAGATCTTAAATCACCAAAATAGACACATTTCACAATGTGTCTAGTTTGCAAAAGCCACACATACTGGTGGCAAAATATGCAAACAGGAAGCTTTGATAACATATGCATATGTATAATTGCCAGAAATAGTAAAAAGTTGTTCTACTTATTACATATGTACACTGGCAAAAAGGACCCATAGCTTAAACAGCTCCACCTGAGCTACTAAGCATTGGTATCGCATTGTTCTAGGCTGACTGCCTTTTGTCATCATCTGGCTGACACTGACAATCAGGCTCAAAAGAAAGGCATGTCTGGTGTACGCCAATCAGTTTGAAGGACAATACACATGTTATCAAAGCTTCCTGTTTGCATATTTTGCCACAAGTATGTGTGGCTTTTGCAAACTATAGACACATTGTGAAATGTGTCTATTTTGGTATTTTAAGATCTTAACACCTGTATAATTGCCAGAAATGGTAAAAACTTGTTCTACTTATTACACCTATATAATATGTTATCACCCCCCCCCCCATCCTGATGCTGGTTGCATTTATTCAAGAAACGTCGTATTTAATTACAAATGTTGTAGATCAGCTCTCCAACAAACCGGTGTGCTGAGATTGTAAAGAATTACCATGATCTGTTCACGTTAAAACCCTTACTAATTGGCTGTGTCGGGTGTGGAGAGTTAAACGACACAGTTTTTTGCGAGACCTAACCCAATAAAATTGGAGGAGGCCCCGGAGAAGACCCAAGGACACGCTGGAGAGACTATGTCTCTCAGCTGGCCTGGGAACGCCTCGGGGCCCCCCCGAAGAGCTGGAGGAAGTGTCTGGGGTGAAGGCAGTCTGGGCATCGCTGCTTAGACTGCTGCCCCCGCGACCCGGCCCAGGATAAAGCAGAAGAAAATGGATGGATGGACCTTCCTTGACCTCAAAACTCCTGGAATTTTTTCGAATTAAAGGAATCCGAGGTCTCTTCTGTAGTTACCAGATATCAGCCTACAAACTGCTCCCCGGATCCCTTCCCATCCAAAATCATCCGGGCAAATTTCTAATCCCTTGCCACTTTCTTCACTAATCTCTTAATTAATTCACTTCGCTCTAGTATCGTTCCCCCACTATTCAAATGTGCCGCAGTTACCCCCTGCTTAAAAAATCTGGCCTCGATTGCAACATCCCTGATAATTACTGCCTCATTTCAAATCTGCCATTCATCTCTAAGGTCCTTGAACGTGCCGTAGACACGCAACTCCAGAAACACCTTCTTAACAATGACCTCTTCGATCCCTTCCAATCTGGGTTAAGGTTCGGCCATCGTACTGAAACTGCTCTGATAAAAGTAGCTGATGACCTACTCATCGCTGCGGATGAAGGCTTGCCAAGTATTATTGTCCTCTTGGACCGGAGCGCTGCCTTGATACCATTGACCACCCGATCTTACTTGAGAGACTAGAGGGTATAGGAGTCTCTGGCTGTGCCCTGAATTGGCTGAGCTCCTATCTCTCCAACCGGAAGCAATTCGTCAGCCTTGGAGGATAAAACCCAGAGATCCATCCTGTTTTGTATGGAGTTCCTCAGAGTTCAGTTCTCAGCCCACTCCCCTTCAACATCTACATACAACCACTTGGCCATATCCTATGCCGATGACGTCCAAATCTATATCCACGCAAAGTCATCCATCAATGCGTCTGGTCTTTGCATGTCATCCTCACTGTCAACTGTGAAGGCCTGGCTCAATACAAAAAATTCTAAAACTAAATGGCGACAAAACAGAAGTTTCGTTTGTCAGATCTAAGCACCAGTTGTCCAAGGCTGAACCTATCCAATTGATGCTTGACGGCCAGACCATTGATGTTGCTAAGGCAGTCTGGAGTCTAGGTGTGACTCTTGATTCCTCACTCACCTTTAAGACACACATCAACAAGGTGACGAAGATAGCCTATTTCCATCTCAGAAATATAGCCACACTGTGCAATATTCTGTCGCCTGCTGAGGCTGAGAAGCTAAAACACATCTTCATCGCCTCACAAATTGATTACCGCAATGCACTGCTCCCTGGCCCCTCGGTCTATCTGATCAATCATCTCCAACGTGTGCAGAATGCGCCTGCTTGAGTCCTCACTCGCACATTCATCCACAATCACATATCCCCGATACTGATGTCTCTCCACTGGTTGCTGGTTAACTACAGGAGTGAATTCAAGGCTCTCACTGGTGCTGCTCCGACATGCATCCGGAATATACTTCAAGCACCCTACTCAACACGACAACTTCGATCCTCCAATACGGGTTTGCTGCATGTGCTGAGGTCGCATCTCCATTCGATGGGTGACAAAGCCTTCTCGTGCGTTGTTCCCAGACTTAGGAAATCCCTTCCATTGGATTTTCTATGGGCTGAGTCCTTGGGCATCTTCAAATGTCATCTCAAGACTCACTTGTTCTGTAAACCTTTCAAGTCCTTTCGCAAGGACTATTGATGCGGTTCAGTGTTGTCGTGCCGGAATGATGGCGCTCTTCCATCCTGCCCCGAATCGGCAACATTTATCCCTTTCTTGTTTTGTGAAGAATTATTATATATGTTTTATTATCTCTTATATTATGTCCTTCTATAATTTATTGCTACTATTTGATATCAGTTGAACTGTCCTGATGTTGTTGGCGTGCCATTCTTTCCACAGCTCGGATTTGTTAAAAAATATATACAGAAAATACAAAAAAAGGGTTACTGTTACTGATTTGATTTTCTTATCTCGTTGTTGACGTGCATTCTCTCCACAGCTCTGTTCAGCGCTTTGTGACCCCCGAGTGAAGGGCACTCTAGAAATGCAATCATTTTTATTATTATTATTATGTCGTTGAGTCATTTGTGTGACTGTGCAGTTTATATGCCAAGTAATTGTCTCCTTCTGCGTAACTTCGTTTCATTCTGCATCAATCTATGAACAACACATCCATCAGTATGAGGAAGTAATGTCAGCGAATGTCTATTAAGGCCATCTTGGTACTTACACAAGACATAGATTCCTTGTATTGTCATGGTCTTAATAGACCTTGGGGTAAGTGCTGTTAGTGACCACCAATGAAGGCCGACAGTACATGTGGAGGTGGGTAACCAGCACTAAGCCACACCAAGTACTCATTTGAGGCTGAGTCGACCTAGGGAAGGCCCTGGACCGGTGCAGATATTCGTCACCCTACAGGCAATGACAACAGCCAAACCTAGGCCTGATCGCAGGCAGATTGAATCAATTAGCACAGACGTTCTTGAAATGATTCCACATTTCACAATCATGGAGAAGGGATAGCATAACTCTGACTGAGAAGACCTGGAGCTTTGTCTTAAGTGACCTGTTAGGTAGCATTCACACAGCCTTAAGCAGCTAATGACAAGATAATGCCACTAAACTAATTTGGAATCGGACATCTGCTGCCAAACTGGAGCTGATCTTCACTACATTGCCCAGGTACAGAAACCTTTCCACTCTGCCCTTAGCTGTCCCATCGCTCATGGAGAGTGGAGGGGTTGGAATATTTGATGAAAAATAAAATGGTCTGGCCGGTGCTTGTTTTGGTGGGACTGATGGTAATGCTCCTTCTTAGTGGCATGCGCCAGGTTTAGCACCAGTCTCCAACTCCTTTTCATTCGTGATCAGCATTCACCAGACCATTGGCATAATTAAAAAATCGCTGACTCTTGGAGAGACATCCTTTGACTGCGTGCAGGCATCAGTAATCCTCCCATTGTATCTGTTCATTATGGCAATTTGTCTGGTACATCCACAGAAAGATTTTCAAACTACTGGTCAAAGAAGATGTTAAATTGTGTGGGACCCAATTGACATAAAATAGTGAACATAAAATAGCTCGAGGGCGGCGCGGTAGCGCAGTGGTTAGCGCTAACGCCTCACAGCAAGAAGGTCCCGGGTTCGAGTCTCTCGGCTCCGGTGCCTTTCTGTGTGGAGTTTGCATGCTCTCCCCGTGTCCGCGTGGGTTTTCGCCGGGTACTCTGGTTTCCTCCCACAGTCCAAAAGCATGCTCCTGGATAGGTTGATTGGCTCAGAGACTAAAAATTGTCCCGCAATGCCCGGCGATGGACCGGCGTCCCGTCGTCGGGTGTATTCCTGCCTTACGTCCTGTGTTTCCGGGATAGGCTCCGGTTTCACCGTGACCCTATATAGGATTAAGCGGTTTCAGATAATGAGATGAGAGATGAGATAAAATAGCTCTGACTGCGGCCATGCAGCTTTACCCAGGCCTGCCCACCATCATAAAGGTCCTTAACGGCGGTGAGCAAGGGTCAATGAGACGAAAGTATGAAGAACAACCAACAGCGTTGGCATATTGATGGTGTCATCGACCCTGACTCGGTCAATAAAGCACATATGTAGGTCCTGTTGAAAATCTCTACACCTCTGATGTAGCAGTCGAACACAGAACATGGTGTCTGTGCCTTACAGTGTAGTGTATTGATCCAGGTAGAGAGTCGCCTTGATCATTATTATTGTCGAGGATGTGTATCTCTTTATCTGTGTAGCATTTATTTGAAGATAAGTTAAAGTGATGATTACTTCAAAAAGAAGCTCTTTCAGGAGAGCCGCGTCGATCGCTCCCCCTCTATCCAATCGACGCGACTATGCCAAGAGAGCAGCTTTTCGAAGCAATCATCATGCATCGAGCCGTGGAAACCTTCATCATTACAACTAGGTTAAAATGTCAATTGTTACTAATATACGTTTTTGGAAATGCTATAAAAGAACACAATATGATGTTTCAAAGCTGTCCAGCTTTTAGATTGATCCAGGATGATATTAATCGTATCTAACAAATCACAATGAAGTCAAATCTGTGCCTGGTCAATTATTGATCCAGATAGACAGATCATCTCATCCCATTTTTTCTTGACTATCTGGGTCACAGTGTATCATATATTAGATTAACGATCCATTTCTACAGGCATCTTGTCTCATCTTGTTTTGTATACGTGGATCACAGTCGGCAGTCTTGCATTTAGTTCATGGTTACATTTCACACAGCACAAGCAAGGGGCATTGTACTTTCCCATCAAGGAAATCTTTACAAAGCCACCCTTCATCCGTCACGTGACAGTAATTCGTCGTCGAGGGATTCTGCTCCAGATCCCCATTGCCTCGTGCTGCTGGGAAATCACTTCGCGTGTGCCTTGTTTGGGCAGCCTACTTGCGGGCGCCGCCAGTCCCAGTGACTCAGAGCGCTGCATATTACGATGGTATCGGCCAATTAATTAACAAACGTTTTATTTATGGGAAGAAATCGGAGAGCATGGAGTAAACCTATGAAGATGTGGGAGTGAAATCTAAATTAGTATTATGATGCTGCCTAGGTTTCTTGGCCTGTTGACTAATTTGTTATCGGTGCCCTGTGATGGACTGGTGTCCCATCATCGATATAGCTCTGCCTTAACCAGTGTTAACCAGGGTGGCCATTGGACTCGGATCACAGGCGAGCGGTGATTGCGCCTCCGAGGTAAGTGGAGAGCAGGGGCGGCGACGACGGTCACGAGCCACCGAGCTGTCGTCAGGTGGTTTCAGGTGCAAATATAATTTCCAAATAAAGCTTTTGAGACGCGTGGTGGTTAAGGATTTACAGATGATAATGGAAAGGGCAGAGCAAGATCTTGGTACCGCAGAATCAACCAGGAATATCTGGTGTTTTTTTTCTTAAAGGGCAGCCACCGCGCTGTCCCCAACACCAGGCCAGAGATGCAACAGCGGCAGGGAGGTTCGCGTATTACAAACGCTGTGCATACGATAATGAGAACCCGTTGAATTTAAATGGCGCATAAATATTAAATCCTTGAGCTAAACCGCAGCTCGAATGCACACATTTACAGCAGGCGTATCTCGGAAGCTAAGCAGGGTTACATTTAAATGGTGCCCTGATTGAGCGACCAACATGCATGCGTTATAGGTCGCTCCTGGACTAAATAAGGGCAGCAGAAGGCCGTACAAGACCCCATCCTGGCAGACACAGAACGCAGGGTAGGGCTACTTCGAGGATAGGACGACAGGCCATCGCAGGATATTGCAGTCAATTTTGTGAGCAGAACAATTAACCCGGGTAACATGGCTTTAGACTGTGGGAGGAAATCAGAGTACCTACTGAGTTATCACTACGGACATGGTGAGAATATGCAAACTCCACTAGAAAAGCGGCACCCGAACTGGGAATCAAGCCTGGGATATTTTTCACTGTGAGGCGACAACACCACACACTGCACCATTCACTATGCCACCTCATTTACTGGGCGTGTTGGCTCTTTACATTTCCATAAACACAGCAATGCCCTGTGTTTGCCAGTGGCACCAGTTGGCTGGGGTAAACTGTGGCTAATTGCACCACAGTTATGTAATTTTCCTTAAAATAAGTATAGGCCAAAATCTGCATGGGCAGATGCTACCATTTCTAGTTAAATAGCATGCAAAAACTAGGGATGAGTTTTGAATATCATATTTTTGGATATCAAATGTTTAGGTCTTACGTTGGATTTCGTTGTGTTTTCAATATTCATATTGACATATTTACAAATCATATGATGACTTGTTTGGTGAGTGATGTCACTTCCTGCGATGTCACATTTTGGTTAGATTCAAACGTTAATTGTAATGTTCGTCCTAAAGTCCCCAGCTGGACTTTAAGATATTCCATATTCATATAAAATCTGGAACATATTCTGAGCATAGACACCATTTTCCTCACCCAATGGTCACACATATTTGGGAAATTCAACTTTTGACCAATTGTTAAATGAACTTTTCCCCCACTTATGCCTACAACCAGCTGATATTTTTATAACATGTCTTACCAATCATGCGAGTGGTGTTGGGTGGAAATTTAAGTATCAGCTATCCTGTAATTATCAAAAACACTTGCTCACATCCCTATTCAAGCCGTTCGACCCCATTTGCAAACGTTGCCATGATTTGCATTGCTATCAAATTCATGCGACGCTCAATTGTTCAATACCTTACACCTGTCTGGTCGTCTTCTTCTCATTGTACCCCAGTATGGAGGCAGTGCGCTACATCCTGCAGCAGCAGATATCCACTTGTGTCATTACCAGATCGCTGTCTGCTGATGATATTTCAACATCATACCTCTCCTGCTCCACACGATCGAACCATCGCTTTCTTAGTCGTCCTCAGTTGCCTTCCACTCTCGTTGACATTGCTTTTTGGTGGATTGTTGTTAGCTGGCATTTGACTGACGAGATCATCCTACATCAGTCTGCATTACAAACAATTTTTGTTTGTTATTTACATTAAAGTGTGTTCACGGCCTTAGTTTATATAAAATCATGGCTGATGGCTTTCCGCTCTTCCAATATACAGTTGTGTAAGGGCATTGCTTTCTTTAATCACGTTATAGTCTGCCATCTAGTGGCAAAATCTGGGGGAGAATGAATGTTGCTCAAGAGCACTTGCATCATGCTGCAATTTTCTGTGAAACGTTTTACTGAAATTGTACTGACATGAGTTACACAATTATTAAATTCGCTTATTGAAACGCACTCATACATCAATTGGACAAAGGCGTGAACAACACCGAACAATGCAGTGTGGACATATTTTGACTGTAAAAAAGAGTAAAAGTCTATCTCGTAAAGAAATTGTGAATAAAATCGTTGCGTAAATGTGAGTGTTTCTGCACCGTAACTTCTTGGCAGATTTCACACTGCCAAATAGTTGCATAGAACCGCGCACCGTACAATGAATTTCAGTCGCTTCATTTGTTCTATGAGTGGGAATTCTCGTGAGACAGGTGCAAATAGCTTAACACACATCGCGTACCGGCAAAACCATTATCAGTGGCTAAAAGTGGGTGGCTGCTCTGATTTTTGCCGTGACATTTTAAAAGGAATATTTAATTGGTAGACTATTCCGCTGTGTGACCAAGAAGTTTGATGGTTTAATTACAGTCCTCAACCTAAAGGCATCCCAAATATATCGTCTCATGCCACTAATCCTTGTAGCCATCATAACACGCGTCGTTGCTTATCTCCTCTTCCTGGCTCCGAGCCATCTCATCTCATCTCATTGTCAGAAACCGCTTAGACCTGTACAGGGTCGCGGTGAGCAGGAGCCTATCCCGGCAGACACAGGGCGCAAGGCAAGGATATACCCATAATGGGACGCCAGTTCATCACCGGGTACTGCGAGCAATTTAGTGTGCAAGCCAATTAACCTATGTAGCAGCATGTTTTTTGGACTGTGGGAGGAAACCGGAGTGCCCGGCGAAAACCCGCGCGGACACGGGGAAAACATGCAAACTCCACACAGAAAGCACCCGAGCCGAGATTCGAACCCGGGACCTTCTTGCTGTGAGGCGATATCGCTTTCCACTGGGCCACCATGCCTTCCGGCTCCGAGCCAGCGATAGATTATTCCACATTATCATGACAGGATCCAATCGTTGAGCAAGACAACTACTGATATAATTTGCTGACTCTGGAATCATGAGAATGTTTAGTTGATGACTTCACCCCTCACCGGGAATTGGACTCATGAATTTGCTCTCTCTAATCGTAATGTGACCTGGTCAGGTAGGCTGTGAAGTACAGCACTGCATATCCGACTGTTAGATGTAATAAATTAGGTTTAAAATAATACTTTTCTATAGTGGCACATTTCACCCAGATGTCCCAGGGCAGGATATCGCAGAGATGTGGGGAGAGGTAACCAGGCCGTCAGTTTGCACCAACTCGCCAGAAATTGCATCCTATATATCATAATGCTGTCGGCCGATTAATTTATTAGTGCTTCTTTTAGTTGTGCCAGGAAACGGGAGAACTGCGGAGGAAACCCACGCAGAACAGCGGAATAACACAAACCACACAAAGGCGCCAGCAGGAATCGACTCGCCTCAGGCAGGAATTTCTTTCCATGAGCTGCAGAAGTTACCGCTGCATAGACACCCTACCTCGAGCGATATTTGCGTATAACAGTGTAACGGTCATTGTTTAAAATAAATGTTCACATATCTGACCTTTTCACACGTCGGGCGATACCGCGGTTCCCAGCGACTCGGATATGTGACGTAGTACTGTAACACTCATCATCACACTTCACAAGAGGTGGATTAATCGGTTCACTCATGATTGTACTTTCAGCTTAGGGTGCATGGCAATTTAGACCTCTCGCCTGACCTTCATGGACGAGTGCAAGTAATCTGCAATCCATGCAATCGCGGTTCACGGCTCAAGTCTCACAATTTGAGTTCTCATTAGAATCTGGAGTTGTACCAACTGTCGGGTTTCTGGCATCTCTCGACAATTGTCAAATTTTACATCGGTCAGCTCTGGGCGTGTGCACTCCCCACATTAGATACGATTAAAAACGTGCAGAGAGGAAACTGCATTCGTGTTCGTGCGAGGTCGTAAGTTACCGGGCTTATTTCTGCACATTAAACGAAGCTCAATTATGGGTGTCCTAATTAGTGTCTTATTTATTAAGTAATGTGGAACGCCAGAAGCTGTTATGCAATGAACGTGAAATTTACTGGGTCATATTTCACTCTAATCGCAGCAAGAGCAAGCCTGTTATCTTTGAGCGTCGCAGTGGTTTTACTGCGATTGTGGCGTACTGCGATGTGCTGGGTGACTGTGGGACCTAGCTAAGTCTGCGCATCTGTTTCCATCCATTGTTATGCTCAGAGCGAGCGTAAAACATCGTAATTAACACGCTGATGACATCACAATTAACGACCAGGTGACATTACAATGAACACGCAGGTGAGCGTCATAGTTCATCCGGCCTCGAGGTGAAAACATGGCCTCGGTCGTCGACAGTGGTGGGATAAGACTGCTGAGTTGAGGTGAATCGGCCCCTAGAATTGGTTGTTGTTTTCATTTAATATTGGGGGGCGAAGTGACACAGTGGCAACATCTGCGCCTCCTCAGAGAAATGTCCTCCCCAGAAAGAAAGTCGCTGCGCGAGGCGGTTCGATTCCTGCCTTGGGCGCCTTTCTATGCGGAGATTGTATGTTCTCCCACTGTTCTGTGTGGGTTCCCTCTGGATTCTTCAGTTTCTTCCCAGAAATAGAAAAACATTCATTAATTGGCTGACTACATCATAACATGGGACGTGATGTCTGTTAGGTTGATGCCAGCTCGCTGTGTGGCTGCCTCCCCTCGATCTTTTGCGGGATTTGTAGCGTTTTAGGGTCACTGGGTAAAATGCACAATATAAATTATTATCATTAGTAGAAATTTTTATTAAAAAATGTGAAATGCAGCAGAAACATACATAGAACGGGGGGGGGGGAACATACATACTGCGTGCAGAAAGGAAGAGGACATTGGAACTCCACGCAGAAAGGCACCTGTATGTAGAATCGAGCCGAGTTCCTTCTTGCTGTGAGGCGCGATTGTTACCACCGCGCCGCCACCCCGCCGCCTGTAATAGAAATCTCTCTTTCTCGTCCCGGTCGCTCCGGGGCTAAGCGCTGCCTACACACTGTGCAAACAGTGAGGGCCTGCTATGGTGAAGGTGACATTGCCCTGAGTTGAAAGCCCGTGATCTTGGATTTTAGTCTGAAGAAAAATGTCAGCAGCTTTTATTCCAAGGGAAATATATATAATTGAGAAGATGTAAAACTTTACGCACGAGGAACATGCTGGTAGAATAGAACGTAGGCCATGTTGAAGTCCATCCATCCATCTTCATCCGCTTTATCCGATGCCGGGTCGCGGGGGCAGCAGTCTAAGCAGCGATGTCCAGACTTCCTTCACCCCAGACACTTCCTCCAGCTCTTCCGGGGGGACCCCGAGGCGTTCCCAGGCCAGCTGAGAGACATAGTCTCTCCAGCGTGTCCTGGGTCTTCCCCGGGGCCTCCTCCCGGTGGGACATGCCTGGAACACCTCCCTAGGGAGGCGTCCAGGGGGCATCCGAATCAGATGCCCAAGCCATCTCAGTTGACTCCTCTCGATGTGAAGGAGCAGCGGCTCTACTCCGAGCTCCCGCTGAGTGACCGAACTTCTCACCCTCTCTCTAAGGGAGCACCCAGCCCCCCTGCGGAGGAAACTCATTTCGGCGGCTTGTATCCGCGATCTTGTCCTTTCGGTCATTACCTAAAATTCATGACCATAGGTGAGGGTAGGAGCGTAGATTGACCGGTAAATCGAG